>BDUI01004813.1:23599-37466 GCA_002335545.1 Apodemus speciosus
TTGCTATTGAAGACCACTTTTATTCCATATTGATCTGATAAGAGTCAAGGGATTATTTTGATCTTCTTATATTTGCTGAGGTCTGTCTTGTGAACAACTATATGGTCGATTTTGGAGAAGGTACCATGATTTGCTGAGAAATAGGTATATTCTCTTGCTTTAGGATGAAATGTTATATATATATATATGTTAACTCCAATAGGTCCAATGCTTCAATTAGTTTCACTGTGTCCCTGTTTAGTTTCTGGTTTCCTGATCTGTTGATTGAGGAGAGTGGACTGTTGAAATCGCCCAAAATTATTGTGTTTGGTGTAATGTGTGCTTTGAGCTTTAGTAAACTTTCATTTACAAATGAGGGTACCCTTGCATTTGGAGCATAGATGTTCAGAATGGAGAGTTCTTCTTGGTGGATTTTTCCTTTGACCTGTAAGAAGTGTCCTTCTGTGTCTCTTTTTGTGACTTTAGGTTGAAAGTCAATTTTATCTGATATTAGGATGGCTACTCCAGCTTGTTTCCTAAGACTGTTTGCTTGTATAATTGTTTTCCAGCCTTTTAATCTGAGGTACTGTTAGTCTTTGACCCTGAGGTGTGTTTCCGGTAAGCAACAAATGTAGTGTCCTGTTTATGTATCCAGTCTGTTAGTCTATGTCTTTTTATTGGGGAATTGAGTCCATCGATGCTAAGAGATATTAAGGACTAGTGATTATTACTTCCTGTTATTTTTGAAGATATTTTTATGTTTGAGTGGTTATCTTCTTTTGGGTTTGATGAAGAATGTTACTATCTTGCTTTTTCCAGGGTGTAGTTTCCCTCCTTGTATTGGCATTTTCTACCTGTTATCCTTTGTAGGGCTGGGTTTGTGGAAAGATATTGTGTAAATTTGGTTTTTATCATGGAATATCTTGGTGTCTCCATCTATGGTGATTGAGAGGTTTTTTTTTTTCTGAGTATGGTAGTCATGGCTGGCATTTGTGTTCTCTGAGAGTCTGCTTGAGATCTGCCCAGGATCTTCTAGCATTCATATTCTTTGGTGAAAAGTCTGGTGAAATTCTTATAGTTCTTCTTTATATGTTACTTTGCCTTTTTCTCTTACTGACTTTAATATTCTTTCTTTGTTAAGTACATTTAGTGTTTTGATTATTATGTGATGGCAGTTATTTCTGTTCTAGTCCAGTCTGTTTGGAGTTCTGTAGGCTTCTTATATATTCATGGGCAACTCTCTCTTTAGGTTTGTGAAGTTTTCTTCCATAACTTTGTTGAAGATATTTGCTGGCCCTTTAAGTTGCATATCTTCACTCCCAGCTATACCTATAATAATTAGGTTTGGTCTTCTAATTGTGTCCTGGATTTCCTGAATGTTTTGGGTTACAAGCTTTTTGCATTTTGCATTTTCATTCACTGTTGAGTGAATGGTTTCTATGGTATTTTTGGCATCTGTGATTCTTACTTCTATCTCTTGTATTCTGTTGTTGATATTTGCATCTATGGCCCCTGATTTCTTCCCAAGGTTTCCTGTCTCCAAAGTTTTCTCCCTTTGTGATTTCTTGTTTTTTTTTCTTCTTCTGTATTTAGATCCTGGATGGTTTTGCTCTGTTCCTTCACTTGTTTGTTTGTATTTTCTTGTATTTCTTTAATAGATGTTTGTGTTTCCTCTTTTGTGACTTCTGTCTGTTGAGCCATATTCTCCTAAATTTCTTTGAGTGATTTTTGTGTTTCCATTGTAAGGGTTTCTAACTTATTCATGTTCCCCTGTATTTCTTTAAGAGATTTTTTTATGTCCTTTTTGTGTTCCTCTAAAAACATCATGACCAGTGATTTTAAATCCAAAACTTGTTTTTCTGGTGTGTTGGGATTATCCAGGACTTGCTGTTGTTGGGGAACTGGGTTCAGATGCTGCCATATTGCCTTGATTTCTGTTACTAACATTCCTGTGTTTGCCTTTTTTCATCTGGTTATCTCTGGCGTTAGTTGGTCCTGTCGCCACTGGCTGGTACTTGAACCTCCTGTGGGTCTGTAAGGCTATTTCTGTACCACTAGATGACTGGGTTTCCCCTGCAACAGATTGCTGATGTGCTGTCCTACGCTTGGGTGTCATTGGAGCCCTAGTGTGCCTTGTCCGTCTAACTGCGGGACTCTGCATGTCAGGCACTTCCCTGGCTGAAATGCTGGAGCCAAGATGGTGTCGAACGATCTTGAATGAGTGGCTCTGTCTAACCACGGGACTTTCTTCAGGTCAGATGCTCCCCTGCAGGATACATGTCCAGGCAGCTGTAGAGATGCCAGGCTCCCTGGTGTGGAAGGAACCCAGGCAGATGGTGTCCTGGGCAATCCTTCAATCTGGTGCCCTCTGCATACCTGGTTGAGCTGCAAGCACCAAGATGGTGGCATACCACAGGTGGCAGGAGAGAATATTAATAACTTCTTCATTCACATGCTGGATCATTGACATCAGTAGTTTTTTTGGTTGCAGTAAGGAACTTATACATAATAGTGTCAACATCAGGGCTTATAGGCACATATCACAGACATTTCATACTTTCCTGTGTACTGTCATATCTTCATAGGAACAATAAACACCATCATGATTATTAATGGTAGCAGGAAGTACTGACCAACATTTCTTCAGGTTGCAGTTCAGGTCACAGAGATAAAGCTCATCTCTGGTTGCAGCATAATATTCTTAAGTTAACATAACACAGGGAGCAGTATTGACCATAAACTCCAAAACAGTCTCTTCTAGCAACAGGGATGACAGACATCAGGAAGCTCTTCAGAGGCAGCAATATCAATGGATATCAACAGAGTTACAGTTAGCAGCATTGATATCATCATCCTGGCCAAAAATGGTTGCACAAATTTCTAATATGATGTTTGGTATTAGCAGTAGGGATCCTGGACATAGTTTGGCATCCATTGACAGCTCTATCACTGGCATGAGCGTAGATTCAGAGGGCAGAAGTAATTATAGATGTAGACTTCTCCAGTTGCAAGAGGGTTCAATCACATCAATATCTCTTCTGTTAGCACCAAGGATATTACTTATGACAAGGTCTAAAAAGAGAAAATACATGAATATATCAGAAAGATTGCCATAGTGTTCATGCCAGGTAGAATCTACGATATCAGTATGATCCCCAGCACAAGCTAAGAACACTTAACTCAGTGTGACCATACCTATCAGTATGGAACTTGGAATTAAGCCTGTTCTCATGCAGCAACAGATTGCTGCCATCAACAGCATTTTATTGGGAACTAGAAACTATGGATACTGAACATGAATTTCATAATTGACAGTTCTGGCAACACTAAATATAGACACCACCAATCTCTTCACAAACAACACTGACTATGGATACCAATGTGATTAAAAATGGCACAATAGATAAGTGACATCAATATATTTCTCATAGCAGATAGTATAACTGGTGTCACATTCTGGCTTCATGTGTCAGTAAGGATCATTAAAATCTAGGTTTCCTGTGGTGTTAGGGATCTTGGATATACTATGGTGTAGGTCTATTGCCAGGAATTATCAGGAACATTAAAATAGTTTCACAGAGAATGTAGAACAGTGAACAGAAAGCACATCTATACTATCAAGATGGATCATTGACATCAATTTTGTTATAGCTGAGAGTATACTTCTCAACAATAATCTCACAGGTGACAAAAGCATGCATCACTGTCATTAATGTAGATTCCAATGGCAGTTGGAATCACTCATATTAATGTGGCCCCAAGTAGGAGAAAGGATCACTGACAACATTGCTGCCTGTGGGATCTAAGACTGTAGAAATACAATGGTGTCTCTTCTCATGATATATCTATCAATGAAATCATGGTCCATAGCAGGAGCTACACAGAAGTGTCAGGGCTGTCAACCAAATTTCCTGTGGAAATTAGGATCTCAGACATCAATCTGATCTTCAGTGCCAGCTCAGAACACTTACCTCAAAATGACCACAAGTGTCAGTACAGACCTTAGAATTCAGCATTTCTCAAGCAGCAGCACAGATCACAGTCATCAACAAGGTCACCATCAGCAATAGGCACAATGGACTCCATCATGATTGCTGTCTACCTCATGTAGCACTGACATCAACATAGCATCAGTTTGCAGGTAAGATCATGGGCATCAAAGGTACATTCAGTAGCAGCACACAGCATTTACCTCATTAAGACATTAGGCAGGATTATTGATCGTGAACATTACTACCAACTTTTCTGGATGAGGAATCTCAAACATCAGGGAAGTCTTCTAAGATAACACTGACTATGGATTTAAACCTCTTTGAGCAATAATCTGATCCATAACATCATGAGATCCCATCAGTATTTGGAAACACTCATCTCACTGTGGGCTCAAGAGGCAACAGTGATCAGTGCCATGGCTAGTTTAGGCCTTGTGTCTCAGGAACACACAACAAATTCTGTTGTCACTATATATGTGTCCTCAGAGTATCAGGAATGTCAAGATAGTTTCAGAGGAGAGGTTGGGCCATGTACAGAAACCTCTTCTCTAGTGGCAGGATGCTTCTGACATCAATATGGTTTTGGATGGCAGGACAATTCTCATAAGTTGGGCAGAAGCATAGATAACAGACATCAGTAAAGACTCATTGGCACTTGGAAATACTCACATTAATGTGGTCACAAGAGGCAGCAGGTATCACTGACATCATGGCTGTAAGAGACCTAAAGTCTCATGGATATACAAATGTTTCTGTTGCCATTATACATGTGGCCTCAATATAACATAGAACATGGAACTCAACATGGCCTGAGGGAGCAGTAATGACCTTGACCTTCATATTGGTCTCTGCTGGTCTCAGGGTTCCTTGACATTAATAATCTCATCAGAAACTTCATGGACTATGGGTTTCAATATGACTACTAGAGGCAGCAGGGATGATTGGCATCATCATAGTTCCTACAGGTACTTTTACTATTTAATATTTTAGTAATATGAGCATGATTCTTAGAGACAGAACACATAACTGACTACAAAGTTGCCAATGGTCATATGGATCCTTGGCAATACCATGGTGACTATTGCCACATGTTTATATCAGCAAAATTGATTCAGAGGGCAGAAGACATTATGGTTATAAAGCTCTTCTGCAGTGTCAGGAGAGATCCTTGATATCATTACCTCTTCTGGTGGCAGTAAGGATCTTATACATTACAAAGTCAACATTGAGAGCTGCATGAATGCCTCAAGGATATTTACAGAATTTCCTATGGCAGGTAGGATCTCAGACATCAATCTGATCTCCAGAGCTAACTCAGAACTCAAAATGATCTTGAGTGCAGTATAGATCTTGGAATTTAATGGATTCTCAAGCAGCAGCATAGATCATAGCTATCACCTTGGTCTCCATTAGCAACAGGAACCATGACTCCATAATGATTGCTATTCACCACATGCAGTACTGACATCAACATAGCTTCAGGTTCCAAGTAGTATCACACACATAAAATGGTTTCCAGTAGTATCGCACAGCACTTACCTCATTATGCACTTAGGCAACAGTACTGACTAAGCAGTAGGAATTTCACAATAGACTCTTCTGGCTGAAGGATTACAGACAAACTGGAACTTTTCAATGACCACACAGACTATGGGTTTCAACATGGTTACCAGTGGCAGCATGGGTGAGTAATACCAACATATATGCCTTGGCAGTTGGGATCACAGAAGTCATTAATTTACTCAAAGGTGGCAGTCTGAATCAGTCACAATCTGGTTGCCTGTAGCAACAGGGATCTGGGATATATCATGATGTATGTTGCCAGGCAGTATCAGGAACATCAAGATAGTTTCAGAGGAAAGGAATGACCATGTACAGAAACATCTTCTCTAGTAGAAGAATGCATCTTTACATTAAAATGCTTATGAATTGAAGGGTACTTCTCTTAAATGGTTCAGAAGTATGTAATACTGACATCAGTAAAAGTTCCACTGGCAGTTGGAGACATTCATATTACTGGGATGACAAGTAGTATCAGGGTCACTGAAATCATGGCTGCTACAGGCCTAAATTCTCATGGACATACAAAAGTGACTTTTTCCACCATATGACTTCAACAAAATATATCTCAAAAATGCAGATCAACATGACCTGAGGCAGCTTTATTGACTTTGAATGTCACTGTGGACTCTGATGGTCTCAGGGATGCTTGATATTAACAATGTCTTCAGACATAACACTGACTAAGGATTTCAACTTGGCTAATGTCAGCAGCATGGATGATTTGTACCATCATAGTTTCTGCAGGCATTTTGGATTAGTGGTATTGCCATGATTCCCAGTGGTACCTGGGGTCACTGACAACGTTAAAATTGGCAGCATGGATCTTGGGGAATACCATGGTGTCAATTGACAGGTATATATCACATAAATCAGCATTGATTCACAGGGCAGAAGAAATTAAGGTCATGAATCTCAGTTCCAGTGGCAGAATAGATGCTTGACATCACTATCTCTTTTGGTGGTAGTGGAGATTTTGTACATTATATGGATGAGAGCAGGCTCTACATACATGAATCAAGAACATCAAAAGAATTTCCTGTGGTAGGAAGGATCTCTGACATCAATCTAATATCCAGTGTCAGCTCAGAATAATACCCTTAGTATGGACACTGGCATCAGCATGGACCTTGGAATCCATCAGATTCGCAAGCAGCAACAACAATCATAGCCACAACCAGAGTCTCCATCAGCAATAGGTATAATGGATTCCATCATGACTGCTGGTCACAACATACAGCAGTGACATCAATGTAGCTTCTTCTCACAGGTAAAATCAAAGACATGAAAGTGCATTTCATGTTCAATATCAGGGTTTACAGGCAAGCATCAGGAACATAAACAGAATTTCCTTTGACTGGTAGGATCTCAGACATCATTCTGATCTCCAGTGTTAACTAAATATTACAATGTTACCTCAATATGACCATGTGCATGACATTGGAATTACTCAGATTATCAGTCAGCAACACAGATCATAGCCATCACCATTGTCTCCATCAGAAATACCAACAATAGATCCCATCATGGCTTCACGTGCTAGTCACAGCCTGAAGCCCTGATATCAGCATAGCATCAGAATGCATGCAGGATGACAATTCTTGAAGGTATCTCCAGGAGCAGCACACATCACTTAACTCATTAAAACTTAGATAGCATCACTGATTATGCACTTCACAATAGACACTTCTGGATGAAGGATCTCAGATATCAGTGAGCACTTCAAAGATAACACTGATTGTGAATCTCAACATACTTTACCAGAGCAAGCATGGATGAGTGATATCAATACGTTTCCCTTGGCAGTTGGAATTACACATGTCATTAATCAAGTCCAAAGTGGCCTTCAGGACCACTGATGACCTGGCTACCTGTGCCATCATGGATCTAGGATATACCACTGGGTCAGTTGCCAGGAAATATCAGGCACATCAAGACTTTTTCAAAGGACAGGTAGTACCATCTACAGAAACCTCTTCTCTAGTGGAAGGATGGTTTCAGATGGCAGTAAACATTGTATAGGTTGGGCAGAATTTTGGATGTCATATGATAGTAAAAATTCCATTGACTGTAGGAGACACTCATATTAATATGGTCCAATGAGGCAGCTGGGATCACTGACATCATGGCTTCTGTTACCAATATATATGTGAGCTCAACATAGCATATCTCAGAACATGTAACTCAATATGACATGAGGAAACAGTATTGACCTTTAACTTCTCTGTAGACTCTCCTGGCCTCAGAGATTGTAGTAATTAACAATCTTTTCAAAATCCTCACATACTATGGATTTAAACATGACTATTGGAGGAAGCATGGATGATTGGCATCATAATCTCTCCAGACACTTTGGATTAGTGATATTAACATGATTCCCAGTGACAACTATGATCACAAAAACAATGTTTCCAAAAGTAGTGGACCATTGTGTCTGTTGCTAGGCATATATGAGTGACATCAACATTAATTCAGAGGGCAGAAGAAATTATGATCACACATCTCTTCTCAGGTGGCAGGTCAGATTGTTGACATCACTACTTCTTCTGGTGATCGAATAATTCATTGACAACAGGGTCCATATGCATGCATCACATCAAAATAATTTCCTGTGGCAGGTAGGGTCTTAAATCTTAATATGATCTCAAGTAACAGGTAAAAATACCTCAATATGACCTCAGGCATCAGTATGGATCTTCAAATGAATCAGATTGCAAGCAGCAAAACAGATCACAGCCATAACTAGGTTGTCCATTAGCAGTAGGTTTAATATACTCCATCATGATTTCCTGGTCACAGCATGCAGCACTGACATCAACAGAGCTTCAATATTTAGGTAGGATCATAATCACCAATGTACATTACATGGTCGATATGTATTGCTACCAGCATGCATCAGTAATATAAACTGTATTTATTTTGGCATCTAGGATCTCAGATATCAATTTGATCTCAGATGTTAGCTGAGAACAATTACCTCAATATGACCATGGGCATCAGTATGGACCTTCAAATTCTTCATGTTATTAAGCAGCAACACAGATCACAGCTATTACTGGGTCTCCATCAGCAATAGGAACAATGGATTCCATCATGATTGCTGGTCACAAAGTGCAGCACTGACATTAACTTAGCTTCTTGATACAGGTGAGGTTACTGGCATCAAAGTTCATTACAAAGTCAAAATCTTGGACTACATGCATGTGTCAGGAACATGAACTGAATCTCTTATTTCAGGTAAAAATCTCAGATATTGATCCGTTCTTCAGTGCCAGATCAGAACATGTACCTCAATATTACTATGGGCTCAGTATGGACCCTGGAATTTATCAGATTCTCGATCATCAACACAAATTATAGCCATACGCAGGGTCTCCATCAGCAATAGGAATAATAGACTCCATTTTGATTGCTGATCACAATATGCAGCACTGAATTCAACATAGCTTCTTCTTACAGGTAAAATCACGGGTATCAATACATATTGCATTTTCAATATTGGGTGCTATATGTATTCATCAGCATCATCAACTGAGTTTACTGTGACATGTAGGAACTCATATATAAATCTGATATCCTGTACCATCTCAGAACATGTACCTCAATATGACTGTGGGCATTAGTATGAACAATGAAATTCATTAGATTCTCAAGCAGCCACACCAATCACAGCCATAACCAGGTACTCCATCAGCTATTTGAATAATGGACTTCAAGCTCTGAAGGTCAGAGCATGAAGCACTGGCATCAACATAACTTCTTCTTATAGGTAGTATCAGATGCATCAAAGTACATTGCATGTTCAACATCAGGGGCTACATGCATGCATCAGGAACATCAATGGAATTTCCTGTGATAAGTAAGATCTCAGACATCAATCTGATCTCCAGTGCTAACTTAAATTACTTACCTCAATATGACCACGGGCATGACCTTGGAATAATTCAATTTCTTAATTAGCAACACAGATCACAGCCAGTTATTGCCTCCATCAGAAATAGCAAAAATAGTGTCTATCATGGTGTCACATGCTGCTGACAGCATGAAATATAGATATCAATGTATCTTCAGGATGGAGGTAGGATCACAATTCTTGTAGGCATCTCCACTAGTAGCTCACTTCACTTAACTCATTACAAACTTAGGTAGAATTACTGATTATGACATTCACAATAGACTCTTCTACTGAAGGATCTCAGATATCAGTGAGCACTTCATAGACAAAACTGTATATCTCAATTTTGTTTACCAGGGCAGTCATGGATGAGTGATGTCAATATATTATACTTGGCAGTTGGGAATCACACGTCATTAATCAAGTTCAAAGTGGCAGTCAGGACCACTGATGACCTGGTTACCTGTGGTATCACAAATCTAGGATATACCACTGCATCTCTTGCCAGGAAATATCAGGCACATCAAGACTTTTACAGAGGACAGGTAGAACCACCTGCAGAAACCTCTTCTCTAGTGACAGGATGGTTTCAGATGGCAGTAAACTTCATATAGTTTGGGTAGAAGCATGGATAACATATTAGTAAAAATTCCATTGGCAGTTGGAGATACTCATATTAATGTGGACAAATGAGGCAGCTGGGATCACTGTGAAAGATCTTGGTATGGGATACCAAGATACAAAGATATCTGCTGCCACTCTATATGTGAGCTCAAAGTAGCATATCTCAGAACATGTAACTCAATGATCTCAGGCATCACTATGGACCTTCACATGCACCAGACTCTCAAGCAGTAAAACAGATCACAGTTATTAGTATGTTATCCATTAGCAGTAGGATCAATATACTCCATCATTATTTTCTGGTCACAGCATGCAGCACTGATACCAACATAGCTTCAATATTTAGGTAGGATCATAAACACCAAAGTACATTACATGGTCATTATGTGGTGCTACTGGCATGCATCAGGAACATCAACTGAGTTTATTTTGGCAGGTAGGACCTCAGATATCAATCTGATCTGCAATGCTAGCTGACAGCACTTACCTTAGTATGACCATGGGTATTAGTATGGACCTTCAAATTTTTTATACTGTCAAGCAGCAACATAAATCACAGCCATAACTTGGGTCTCCGTCAGCAATAGGAATAATGGATTCCATCATGATTGCTGGGCACAAAGTCCAGCACTGACATCAACATAGCTTCTTCTTATAGGTATGGTTATAGGCATCAAAGTTCATTACATACCTACATCAGGAATATCAACTAAATTTCCTGTTTCAGATAAAATCTCAGATATTAATCTTATCTCCAGTGCCAGCTCAGAGCAGTATGACTGTGGGCATAATTATGGATGCTGGAATTCATCAGATTCTCAAGTAGCAACATCAATCATGGCCACAACCAGGTTAGCAATAGAAATAATGGACATCCTCATGATTGCTGATCACAATGTACAGCACTAACATCAATATAGCTTCTTCTTACAGGTAAGATCACAGGTATCAATGCATATTTCATGTTCAACTTTGCGATTTCATTCATGCATCAGGAACATTAGCCCAGTTTCCTGTGGCAAGCAGTATCTCAGACATCAATTTAATCTCTAGTGCCAGCTAAGGATACTTACCTCAATTATGACTGTGGGCATGAATATGAACCATGAAATTCATTAGATTCTCAGCAGCAACACCAATCATAGCCATAATGGTTGTCTCCATCAGAAATAGGAATAATGGAATTCAAGCTCTGATGGTCAGACTATAAAGCACTGGCATCAACATAGCTTCTTCTTACAGGTAGGATCTCAGGCATTAAAGTGCATTGAATGTTTAACATCAGAGGTTACATTAATGCATCAGGAACATCAACTGAATTTCCTGTGATAGGTAGGATCTCAGACATCAATCTGTTCTCCATGCCACCTAAGAATATTTACCTCAATAGGATTTTGGTCATGATTATGGACCATAAAATTCATTAGATTCTGAAGCATCAACGCCAATCATAGCCATCACCAGTATCTCCATTATAATAGCAATAATGGATTCCATCATGATTTCTGATTAAAATATGCAGTACTGACATCATCGTAGCTTCTTACAGGTAGTATCACAGGCATCAAAGTACATTGCATGTTTGACATCCTGTGGCAGGGAGGATCTCAAATATCAATCTGATCTTAAGTGCCAGCTAAGAATACTTACCTCAATATGCTTATGGACATGAGTATGGACCATAAAATTCATTAAATTCTCAAGGAGCAACTCCAATCATAGCCATCACCAGTATCACCATCAGAATAGTAATAATGGAGTCCGTCATGATTTCTGGTCACAATATCCTTTACTGACATCAACAGAACTTCTTTTTAGAGGTAGGATCATAGGTATCAAAGCATATTGCATGTTCAAAATTGGGTGCTATATGTATACATCAGGATCATCAACTGAACTTCCTGTGACATGTATGATCTCAAACATCAATCTGATCTCCAGTGCCATCTAATAATACTTACCTCAATATGATTGTGGACATGAGTATAGACCAGAAAATTCATTAGAATCTCAAGAAGCAACACCAATTATAGCTATCACCAGGATCTCCATCAGGTTAGTTATAACAGACTCCATCAAGACTTACTTCATTATATCTTAGGCAGCCTTACTGACAATGATTTTTATAATAGAATCTTCTGTTTGAGGGGTCTCAGACATCATGAACCTCTTCAAAGAACACACTGATTCTGGATCTAAATATGGCAGCACAGACATTTAACAAATATATTTCCTTTGGTAGTTGGGATCTCTGATACCATCAACTGTTCTAAAGTGGCAGTAGGGTTAAAGACATGGCCTGCTTGCCTGTGGTGGGAGTGATCTGGGGTATATCATGATGTTTATTGCTGGGAATATCAGGGACATTGAGATAGTTTCAGAGCAGGTAAGACTATGTACAGAAACCTCTAGTGTCAGGATTCAGTGTAAGGTCAAAATGGTTATAGCTGGTAGAATACTTCTCATAAATTGGCCTGAATCATGGATAACTGACATAATTAAAGATTCCATTGCTTATTTGTCCACAGTATCCGCAGGGTGCTGTAACTTCACCATACCGCCAGTTTGAAATTTACACATTATATTAGTTCTTCATTGCAAAATAGAACACTTCTCTGAATATGGTTTCAGAAGGCAGTATTGTCCATGGAATTCAATAGGGTCTCAGTTTCATGGACATTACAAGGTCTGCATTTGGACATCAATGTGGTTGATTGGTGGGTGTGAATCATCATTAGTTATTTCAACATAGCTTTAGTTTGCAGTTCAGGTAATAGACTTCCAGCTGGACCAGTATAGAAGCACATACCACTTACTTCGACATTGTCATAAGCAGCAAGATTGACCAAGGTTATCAACATGTCTCTCTTGTGGAAACATCAACAAGATGTCATGGTAGTACATAGATCATGGACATCAACAAGATTTCTGTAGAAAACAGAGTATTTATTGTCAACGTGGTTACTGAAGGTAGAACAGATCAGTGATATCAACATAGTTGCCAGAGGCAACAGTAATCATGCACATATTTCATATAATTTAACACGCATATTACCTCAGTTTATGGTATATTTTGTTATTGTTAACACTGATAATACTTTTTAAAGGGTAAAATATCACAACAAAATATAACACAAGCATATAACATATAACATTTTTATTATCACAGACATTACATTAAACAATTTAATCATTTGAAAACTTTTTTCTGACAGCCAAAACTCTAGGTTTTAAAGTAATCTCTCCCATTTAAGTGATATATCTAGATATTTCTTTTCTACCCTTTGGTAAATCTTCACACTCCACACATATATACGTCAACTTTGATTCCTTGAGATAACGATAATTGGGACTTTATCCTTGGGGTTAATTTCTAGATTACCCATGGTTTTCAATGACTCCTGAGTATAAACTCTATGGGAATCTATGTACAGATGACTATAATAAAAGAAAATATCAACAAATTTCAATTTATTCTATTTGAACACCATATTCATTAATGGCAATAATTATTAAATATATTTGCCTGTCAAATTCAATAAAGATAACTGACCATTTTTACTTAAAATTTATATTGAGAACTCTTACAGAATGAAATTTTTAACAGATGTTGTGCAAGGATATGACAGTCTCTGTTAAGACTATTAATTATCCACTAATGTTAATAATTGGTTATAAGGCATAAGTGTTTAACAATGCATAGTCTACATAGCACTGGAAAGCACTAAATCCCACAAGGTTACAGGAGACTTTATAGGCCTTTTTTCATTACTTTTTGCCTGTTTCTCAACTTATAAATTAAAAAATAATAAAATAC
>BDUI01004813.1:47468-58523 GCA_002335545.1 Apodemus speciosus
ATAATTCCTTGCAAAATCAAATTGATTAGTATGCCTCATACTCACAACATTACAGGACATACAGCAACATTACAAAACATCAGAGTGAGGAAATACTGTACAAATTCAAGACCAAAAACAGTTGGAAAAAGACCAATCTCTGCATCTATGTATCTGACATCCAAATCACTTCAGACTTGTAAACTATAATCTATTTATTTTACTGGGGCTGGTTCCATTTCTTCTTATCAGCTTTATTCAGCAATGTATCTCATGAGGTTCACACATGATCTTTTGGGCTGCTTCAGAAGGCTTGGGTCACTCCTTCAACTCTACTCTCTTAATGATTCTAGGCTCTGGCTGACTTCACTCTTTGCAGTACAAAGAAACCATCACTAAGACACTTCTTCTATAGAAAAACATTTAATTAAATGGCTTACAGTTTTAGAGCTTCCTTCTGTTATCATCATGGTAGAACTTATGGCAGCATGCAGGACAACATGGTAATGTAGGAGGCAAACATTCTATGTTTTGACCCAAATGCAGGGAGGATACTCTCTTCCACAGCCAGACAGGAGGATGATCTAGATCACACTGCCAAGGCTTGCAAATTTCAAGAAACCTCAAAGCCTCACCTCCATTGTGACATGCAATGACATATGCCCAGTAAGAAAGCTACATTTTACCAATGTAGACACATATTTGATTATTCCCTACTTCTCATGTGGTAAGCATATTCAATCAACCACATTGCTCTCCCTGGAATCCATAAGCTTATACGCACATAAATGAATGTATGGGATCTACACCTAGACATGCCTTTACAAAATACATTAAATATTCCTCCAACAATCTCTTCTTACATTCATGTAGTCTCTTAAGTATAATCCCTTATAAAATAAAAGTTGAATAGTATGTCTCAGACTCACAAGATTACAGGATATACATCAACATTACAAAATATCAGAGTRAGGAAATATTAGACTAACTCAAGGCTAAAACACAGCTGGAATAAGACCAATCTCTGCATCTACATATCTGATATCCATATCATTTCAGACTTATAAACTATAATCTATATCTTTTCCTGGGACTGGATCCTTTTCCTGATATCAGCTTTACTCAGCAGGTACCCCAAGAGGTTCACATACGATCTTTTGAGCTACTTCAGAAGGCTTGAGTCACTCCTTCAACAAACTCCCTGTATCATTTTAGGCTCAGGCTCACTTCACTCTTTTCAGTGCAGAGACTCCATCACTAAGACAATTCTTCTATATGAAGACATTTAATTAGGTTGGCTTACAGTTTTTCAGCTTCCTTCCATTATCATCATGGTAGAAGTTATGGAAGCATGCATACAGCATTTTAATGGAGGAGCCAAATATGCTATGCTTTAACCCAAAGGCAGGGGGATACTCTCTTCCACAGCCAGGCAGGAGGATCATCTAGATCACACTGCCCAGACTTGCAAATTTTAAGAAACCTCAAAGCCTCACCTCCATTGTGACATGCACTGACATATGTCCAGTAAGAAAGCTACACTTTCCCAATATAGACATATGTTTGATTATTCCCCACTTCTCATGTGGTAAACATATTCCATCAAGCACATTCTTCTCCCTGGAATCCATAAGCTTATACACACATAAATGAATGTATGTGATCTATACCTAGGCACCAATTTACAAGATAAATATAACATTCCTCCAACAATCCTCTAGTCTACCTCAGACTCAACAATGCTTAGAAGCTGCATGTTTCTTCTTAGATTCATGTATTCCCTTAAGTATAATCCCTTATAAAATCAAAGTTGAATAGTATGTCTCAGACTCACAAGATTACAGGATATACAGCAATATTACAAAACAGTAGAGTAAGGATATACTGGACCAATTCAAGACCAAGAAACAGCTGGAAAAAGACCAATTTCTGCATCTACATATCTGATATTCAAATCACATCAGACCTGTAAATTATAATCTGTTTATTTTACTGGGCTTGTCTCCTTTTCCTGACATCAGCTTTACTCAGCAGCTATACCATGAGGTGCACATATGATCTCTTGTGCAACTTCAGAAGGCTTAGGTCACTGCTTCAACTCTGCTCCTTATTACTCAAGGCTGATTTCACTCTTTGCAGTATAGAGACTCCATTACTAATACAATTCTTCTATAGGAAGACATTTAATTATGTTGGCTTACAGTTTTAGAGCTTTCTTCTGTTATTATCATGGTAGAAGTTATGGCAGCATGCAGGACAACATGGTAATGGAGGAGCCAAAGTTGCTATGATTTTACCCAATGACAGGGGGAATAGTTTCTTTCAGAGCCAGACAAGAGGACCATCTAGATCACACTGCCCAGACATGCAAATTTCAAGAACCCTAAAATCCCCACCTCCATTTTGACATGCAGTGACATGTGTCCAGTAAGAAAACTACACCTTCCCCAATATGAACACATGTCTGATTATTCCCCAATTCTCATGGGGTAAGCCTACTCAGTTAAACACATTTTACACAGTGGAATCCTTCAGCTTATATAAACATACATTAGTGTATGGGTTTTTTTTTTTTACCTAAGAATACCCTTACACAAAACACATTAAATGTTCCTCCAACAGTCCCCAAAGTAAAGCACAGCCTCAACAATTTTAAAATGTGCAAGTTTCTTCTAAGATTCATATATTCTCTTAACTGAAATCCCTTATATAGCCAAAGTTGAATGCTAGGTAACATACTTCCAAGATTATAGGATATTCAGTAACATTACAAAACATGATAGTGAGGAAATACTGGACCAATTGAAGACCAAAAAAGAACTGGAGAAACACCAAATTCTGCATCTACATGTCTGATATTCAACTCCTTTCAGATTTGTAAACTATAATCTAGTTATTTTTCTTGGTTTGGTTCCATTTCTTCTTATCAAATTTACTCAGCAGGTATTCCTTGAGGTTCACACATGATCTATTGGGACACTTTAGAAGCCTTGGATAACTCCTTCAACTCTACTCTCTGTATCATTCTAGGCTCTGGCTGACTTCATTCTTTGCAGAGTAGAGACTCCATCACTAAGACAATTCTGCTATAGGAAAACATTTAATTAGGGTGGCTTATATTTTTAGAGCTTCCTTCTGTAAAGTTATGGCAGCATGCAGGACAACATGTTAATGGAGGAGGCAAACATGGTATGTTTTGACCCAAATGCAGGGAGGATACTCCTAGATCATCTAGATCATCATGCATCTAGATCACACTGCCCAGACTTCCAAATTTCAAGAAACCTCAAAGCCCCACCTCCATTGTGACATGCAGTGACATACTTCCTGTAAGAAAGCTACACCTTCCCCAATATGGACACATGTTTGATTTTCCCCCAATTCTAATGGGGTAAACATATTTAATCAACCACATTGTTCTCCCTGGAATGCATAAGCTGATGCACACATAAATGATTGTATGGGATCTTTCCCTAGGCACACCTTTACGAAATACTTTAAATATTCCTCCAACAATCCCCTAGTCTACCTCAGCCTCAACAATGCTTAGAAGTTGCATGTCTCTTCTTAGACTCATGTATTCTCTTAAGTATAATCCCTTATAACATCAAAATTGAATAGTATGTCTCAGACTCACAAGATTACCATATATACAGCAACATTACAAAACATCAGAGTGAGGAAATACTGGACAAGTTCAAGACCAAAAAACACCTGGAAAAAGACCAATCTCTGCATCTACATATCTGACATCCAAATCGCTTCAGAATTGTAAATTATAATCTATACTTTTGTTACTGGGCCTGGTTCCCTTTTCTGACATCAGCATTACTCAACAGGTATCCCATGAGGTTCAAAAATGATCTTTTGGGCTACTTCAGAAGGCTTGGGTCACTCCTTCAACTCTAATCTATGTATGATTCTAGGAGCTGGCTGACTTCCCTCTCTGCAGTGCAGATACACCATCACTAAGTCAATTCTTCTATAGGAAGATTTTTAATTATGGTGGCTTACAGTTTTAGAACTTCCTTCTGTTATCATCATGGTAGAAATTATGGCAGCATGCAGGACAACATGGTATGGATGAGCCAAAGGTGTTATGATTTTACTCAATGGCCGGGAGGATAGTCTCTTTTAGAGACAGGCAGGAGGACAATCTAAATCACAGTGCCCAGACATGCAAATTTCAAGAAACCTCAAAGCCCCACCTCTTGGTAACACGAGTGACTTACTTCCTGTAAGAAAACTACACCTTCCCTAGTATAAACACATGTCTGATTATACCCCAATTCTCATGAGGTAAGCATATTCAATTAACCTGATTTTAAACCATGGAATCCTTAAGCTTATATTAACATACATTTGTGTATGGGATCTTTACCTAAGCATTCCCTTACACAAAATACATTAAATATTCCTCCAACTGTCCCCAAAGTCAAGCACAGCCTCAACAATTTTTAAAAGTTACAAGTCTCTTCTGAGATTCTCTTAACTGTAATCCCTTATATAATCAAAGCTGAATAGTAGGTAACATGCTCCCAAGATTACAGGATATTCAGTAACATTACAAAACATGGTAGTGAGGAAATACTGGAACAACTGAAGACCAAAAAAAGAGCTGGAGAATGATCAGACTCTGCATCTATATATCTGATATCCAACTTCTTTCAGATTTGTGAAATATAAGCTATTTATTTTACTGGGGCTTGTTCCATTTCTTATCAACTTTACTCAGCAAGTATTCCTTGAGGTTTACATATGATCTATTGGGCTACTTTAGAAGGCTTGGGTTACTCCTTCAACTCTAGTCTCAGTTTCATTCTAGGCTCCAGCTGACTTCACTCTTTGCAGTGCAGAGACACCATCACTAAAACAAATCTTCTATAGGAAAACATTTAATTAGAATGGCTTACTCTTTTAGAGCTTCTTTCTGTTATCTTGATGGTAGAAGTTATAGCAGCATGAATGAAAACATGGTAATGTAGGAGGCAAACATGCTATGTTCTGACCCAAAGGCAGGGAGCATACTCTCTTCTACATCCAGACAGGAGAATCAACTAGTTCATATTGCCCAGACTTACAAACTTCAAGAAACCTCAAAGCCCCACCTCTATTGTGACATGCAGTGACATACTTCCTGAAAGAAAGCTACACCTTCCCCAATATGGACACATGTCTGATTATTCCCCACTTATCATGGGGTAAGAATATTCAATCTACCACCTTCTTCTCACTGGAATCCATTAGCTTATACAAACACAAATAAATGTATGGGATCTATACCTAGGCATACCTTACAAAATGCATTAAATATATCTCCAACATTCCCCTAGTCTACCTCAGACTCAACAATGCTTAGAAGTTGCAAGTCT
Organism: Apodemus speciosus; assembly: GCA_002335545.1. Classification (NCBI taxonomy): domain Eukaryota; kingdom Metazoa; phylum Chordata; class Mammalia; order Rodentia; family Muridae; genus Apodemus; species Apodemus speciosus. The sequence continues at coordinate 52,820 of BDUI01004813.1, forward strand.
CTTCTTAGATTCATGTATTCCCTTAACTATAATCCCTTACAAAATCAAATTGAGTAGTATGTCTCAGACTCACATGACAGAACATACAGCAACATTACAAAACTTCAGAGTGAGGAAATACTGGACAAGTTCAAAACCAAAAAAAAAAAAAAAAAGCTGGAAAAAGACAATTCTCTGCATCTACACATCTGACATCCAAATCACTTCAGACTTGTAAACTATAATCTATATTTTTTTAACTGGGCCTGCTTCCTTTTTCTAATATCAGCATTACTCAACAGTTATCCCATGAGGTTCAAAAATGATCTTTTGGGATACTTCAGAAGGCTTGGGTCACTCCTTCAACTCTGCGTTCCATATCACTCTAGGCTCTGGCTGACTTTCCTCTTTGCAGTGCAGATACACAATCACTAAAAAAATTCTTCTATTAGAAGACATTTATTTAGTGTGGCTTACAGTTTTAGAGCTTCCTTGTGTTATCATCAAGGTAGAAGTTATGGCAGCATGGAGGACAACATAGTAATGGAGGAGGCAAACGTGTTATGTTTTGATCCAAATACAGGGAGAATACTCTCTTCTACAGCCAGGCATGAGGTTTGTCTAGATCACACTGCCCAGACTTGCAAATTTCAAGAAACCTCAAAGCCCCACCTCTATTGTGACATGCAGTGACATATATCCAGTAAGAAAGCTACATCTTCCCTAATATGGACACATGTCTGCTTATTCCCCACTTCTCATGCAATAAGTATATTCAATCAATCACATTCCACTCCCTGGTACATGTAAACTTATATAAACACATGAGTTTCTGGTCGCTATACTTAGGGACACCTTTACACAAACTCCCCATTGTCTAGTACAACCTCAACAATGTTGTAAAATCAAAGTCTCTTTTAAGTTTCATGCAGTCTATTAACTGTAATGTCTTATGAAATCAAAGTGAAATAGTAGGTCACATACTCCCAAATCATCATAGTTTGATAATACTGGACCTAATCAAGACCAAAAGCTTCCTGGGCAAACACCAAACTCTACATCTACATGTCTGATATCCAGTTTTCTTTCAGCTTTCTAAACTATTATCTACCAGGGCAGTTTTCATTTCCACATTGCAGATTTACTTAACAGGTATTCAATGGGGTTCAGGCCTGATTCTCTGGGTTCTTCTAAATGGCTTGTGTCACTCCTCCAACTCTTCTCTCTGTATCACACTGGGCTCTGGGTAACTTCACTCCATGGTTGTTATTATTCTTGGTGGTCATACCATGGAACTGGCATCTCAAACAAACTGGGGTCTTCTGCTGCAACTAGGCAGCACTTTCCCCAATCAGCTTTTATAAGCCTATTGGTCCTAAGCCTCAACTTCATTTCAAAAACCCTTCTGTCCTGAATCTTCAACTACCCCTGATGCTGCACCTTCTCCACTGATCTTTCCTGGCCTCACACATTGACAAGCCTCAACTGCATTACCCTTTCATTCTTTCAAAACCATTACCATTAGGCAGTATCTTATATATTACCTGGCTGCTAGCAGGAGGTCTGTTTTTCTGAATACACCCTCTTTGTGCTCTCTGATAACACTTCATAGCAGATTTCACCTCAGTAATGCTAGTCTTAATCACTGGCATTTTCTTAGCTCTAGCTAAGCAACATATGTTGTACCAGTACCCTGTTCTATTCTTCATTCTAAACCCATAGGGACATTCCCAAAGCTAACAAATTCTTTTGGATGCTCAAGCTGGAACTTGTGCCCCTCGTTCAATTACATTTACACAAGCTTCCTGATATCAATGGCTGCCTCACTTCCTAAGGTTGACTGTCATGGAACTAGCTCTGTAGGCTAATCTTGAACTGAGATCTGAATGCCTCTCAAATCTGAGTGCTGGGATTAAAGTCATATATCACTATGCCTGGAACTAAGCTTTTATTTACCTGGAAATTATTCTGTATCAAGATGGATTGGAACTCAGAAATCTACATTCTTCTTTCTCCTGTAGTTAAAGACGTGCTCTACCATGCCTGAACCAAAGCCTTTCATGGCTCATATGCTTCCAGGTCTGGATCTAAAACCTGTGTCCTCCCACTTCATGATTTTGTATCAAAATCCTTTGCTTTCCAGTCTCAAGACCTGGATCACAGGTGTGCCCTCCATTTCTGGATTGTAGTTCATTTGAGATATAATAAAGTTGAACACTGATAATAACCATCCCAATCCATCATTTGTCAACTTGACACACACTCATGTCTCTTTATGTCCACCTGAAAAGAGTAACCCAACCATAATAATGCCAAACATTATATATCTCATGGTTCAATGCAAAACATAAACAGCAAGCTTATTAGGTGGGATCTTACCCCTCCTATGATCTATTCTATTCCTTCTATTATCCCCTTGGCAGGAAGTGTGTAGCACCATGCACGAAGACATGGTACTGGAAGAACCAAATGAGCTGCATCTTGACCCAAGGGAAGACAGGAGACTCCCTCCCACAGGCCACTGGGTGGATCACGCTGCCTATACTTGAGAATTTCATGAAACATCAAAGCCCCAGCTATGTTGTGATACACAATGATATATTTCATCTCATAACCCTGTCTTTTCAATATGCCCTTAATTCCTGATAATTCTGCATCTTCAAACCACAACACTATAGTTTCCACTTGAAAGCTGACTTCATCTTTTATCTCATGAGTCTCCTGCTTTCCCAAATCCCTCTTTCCTTTTACAGATTTCTGATAAATTTTATATAATCAAGTATTTGCTATTCATGAATCCCACCTTAGGCACCTCTTGTGCTCTACCTCTACAATCCACCACACTACGTCAATCTAGTATATCATTGTGTAAAAAAAAAATAGTACCATTTTTTCTCTAATTTCTTTTGTTAATTCCACCCATATTGTCTTCATTTGGATTTTAGAGCTATGAAGAGACATCTTGACAAAGGCAACACCAATACAAGTCAACATTATTTGGGGCTGGCTTATAGAGTCAGAGCTTCAGTCCCTTATCATAAAGGTGGGCACTTGACAACTTTTAGACAAGCATAATTCAGGAAGAGCTGAGAATTCTATATATTCACCCAAGAGGCAAAAGCAGACAGAAGACTGACTTCTAGGAAGCTAGGAGGAATGTTTCAAAACCATCCCATACAGTGACACAGTTCGTCCAACATGGCCACACATATTCCAACAAGGCCACACCTCTTAATAATGCCACTCTCTAGGCCAAGTACATTCAAACCATGTATATGTATATATATATATGTGCTTTACACCAGAGATTTCTCTGCTTTAAAATATATATGAATGCAAATCCCACGTGAAAATTTCCTGCTCAAAATTTGTTACAGATATATTCATATTAAGTGTGTACTTTTGCTTTGTTTTCAGTGTTTTGTAATTTTTTTTTCAAAAATACATTAAAAATATCCTTCATCTTGTTGAAAAACAGTATTTTGCTGTAATTTCCTCGATGATGATTCCCATTTTTCTATTTGTATAWGATCAATATACAAACATGAATCTATCCTAGATTGAAAACAATTAGATGATTGATCGTGGTATTATAGGATATTTCAGATTAGCACATGATACAAATCCTATTTTCAAAATAGATTGAAGTAATTAAACTCTCAAAAACATAAAAGAATATCATTTCTTCCACATAATTGGCAGTATTTTGTGTTAGAATAACTTTTATATCAGAAATTTGCCATTTTAGAGTATATGGAACCACATTTCATAATTTAAATTCCAATTCCTTTTTTTAATTAATGAACTATTGATAACTTTTCTGTTATTAGTGTCACTCACATTTCTGTTTCTTGCTACCTTTGAAACACTTATATTTCATTTCATTTCCTGTACAATCATTGATATATCCTATCCAAATATCTAGTAATGATATCTAGTTCTGCTGTCGAAGCCAAGATGGGACTTTAAGGAAGGTACATTTAAGTCAATAGGTACAGCAAATTCTAGGAAAAATTAGACTATTGGAGTTTGGGGACTGAAAAGGCTTATTCAGGTAGGAACAAGGAAATGTGAGGTAAATTGGCAGTTAAGGGGAGATAATTGGAGAAAGGTTCCTGGATTGGAACCTGTATCAAAGCCTACACTCCCATAAACCAACTAAAACATAGTTAGATGAAGAGTAAAATTCATGGGATATAAAAGTATAAGGATATATAATATAGTTAAAAATTAATAAGGGTGTCAAGAGTATGAGAGTTAAGAGGGAATAGTGTGTTAATTTAAAATAATTATGCATGTATGAAAATTATTTCATGAGAACTCACATCTTAGATGATTTCCAAATATAACTTGACAAAGAGTTTAAACAGCATTTCCCAGCATGCATCAATAATTCCACTCCCCAAAGACAGGGACTACAAAATAAAATCCACAGTGGTAAGAAAAAGACACCTCTCCTTGAAGTTCTCTCATTAGAGGCCTCAACAGTTTTCAAAATAACACAACTTCATGACCGTCCATGGTTACCCACCTCAACACATGGTAAAACCCTAATGATAACAGCACAATACCCCTTAACTAAACTCCACCTCAAAGTTACTAGAAACTACCTCCCTTCTGACTAGCRTTTATACTATAAGAATATGCTCTTCAGGGTTCTTGAGGAGATAAAAATTAGCCATGGTCTTACCCACTGCTGGAAACAGCAGGCTGTAACACTACCTTGCCAGTCAAGATATTCTCACTGTTGCTATGGTTGCACAACTATTATGAGGTAAATATCTTCTTTCTTAGTGGGTTTGAGACCTGATCCACATCAGAGAATTTAATGCTTAATACTGAAATTGTATTTGAAGGCTTGTGGATGGGGAGTTCATAGGTAATAGGATACAACCTATCCAAATTTTGCTCATGGTGATCCTGTAAAATTGCCTTCTATGTTTATGCTTACACACATAAATTGTTAGCAAACTTAGTCAAAAAAAGCTTCTTTTGAGTTGTACAACAATCATTGGAAAGACCAACGACTTTCCAGTTTTCAGAGAATAAGTGACAGTGAAAGTGAAATCCCAAATGAGACCACGATGCCACCTTTCACACCCTCTGAATCTGAGGAAACAACACCAAAGAGGAAGGAGGGAAGAACAATATAAGGGATAGAAAATGAGCAATGCTGTGAAATGCTTACTTCTGGACAGGAATATGGGCACTGTGCTCATGAAATCACTGCGCCTGTGATTATCTAGGTATCCATATAAGACAGCCAGAATTATGGACATAAATATGGGGATGTGTTCTCCATGGTCCACCACTTAGGAGGATAAAGTGGCAGTTAGAAGCTGTTGGTGGGGTGTTCTAACTAGTGAGCATGTTTTCAGTGTTCTAGTGGATAGACCCACATCCAAGTTCACATGGGCAGCACTAATTGAACATAGTGAATTACCACATATGAGATGGCATGAAATTGGGAGGGGGCACATTGGAGGGGAAATAACTGGTGTTTAAGTAAGAAAAGTTATGATTCTATTTCACTGTCTGGAGCAATCAGAGTTTATTTTCTGTTTACAGTTTCAGAGAGTTGAAACCCATAACCATCATGATAGAAAGCATGGCGCATTCAAAGAACTACAGAAGAGATTTTAAGCCCCTAGCCTCTCTGGATTCCTGTTTAAAAATTGATGTTTTAATCTCTCATGGCCAATGAGGCAATGGTATGCTATATCCC
>BDUI01004816.1:24477-37191 GCA_002335545.1 Apodemus speciosus
TCTTGCTGTCTCTGGCTGGACCTTGTCCCTCCTTCGAGCCCTCTCCTGGGCAAGGTTTACATGTCCAGGGCTGTGGAACAGCCTTAGCTCCTGGGTGCAGATGGAGCCTGGAAGGATTCTGTCTCAGCTGCTTCACTGTTCCTATACCCCAGCTGCTCCTGGATCATCCTGCTTTGGAAAGTTATTGGAGAGAATGTGGCKATCTCACCTCTAACCAGGGAGTTTGAGCACTCCTGGGAGACCAGCTCTCTTCTGTCAGGACCTGCATACTGAGGGCCTGTGGAACAGCCCCAGCTCCTGGGTGCAGATGGAGGCCRGAAGGGAGTAATCTAAGTTCTAATGAGTGAAACAAAATGCATATGCAACTTTTAGGAGGATAAACAAGTTTYGTWCCTTTTATAAAATCCACAACTGCGTACTCTTTTCCCATATTAAATAGTGTACTGCTATTAAGGCCTTCTAGGAAACACTGCCTTCCTCTCTTCAGCTTGGCAACCAGTTGGGAGGGATTGGCTTTTATGAAGGACAAGATCAGCTAAGCAAATCTGTCCATAGGTAGGATCTGGACTCAGCTAAGGTAGTTAGTTCTGGAAGCAGATAAGGCTTTGTGTAAAATCTGGCTGTTGTAGAGCTGCAACAATCTTACTGGAAAAATATTGTTTGAAGTTGATGAAGGCTGTGGGCTAGAAGCTGCGCCTAGCCAAGGAAATGTGAGGGAATTGTTAAAGGTGTCAACAGTGCATAGGGACTGAAAGAGCCCTGAGTTAGAAGGTCAAGGTATGACAAATTAGAAACACTGTGTGCTCCAGGGTCGTATGCATGGAGACTTAAACTTGTGAAGCAGTGTGCCTCTTATCAAGATGGAGTTTCCTGCATTGAGAAGTGAGTGACACATGTGATATGGAGAACTCAAAATGTAAACAGTAGTTCACTTGTCCGAAGGAGACTAGGGAGGCAGAATACAAAGACACATCTTAGAAGGCTGTGTAGTTTCAATGACTTAGTCTTATATTATGAACTCTTTAAAGTATACTTCACTATGTAGTTATAAGTTATTAAAATGAGTTAAGAACTTAGATTCATTAACCAAACAATATAATAAAGTTAAAAAAATTAAGTTGAAGATACAGGTGCCTGGCTACTATGCTCTCATATCTACAACTCCATGTTCTTTCTGTAAAATCAGACTGATAATGTCTACTCTATCAGGTATTTGATTATTAAGTAATAACATTCTTTGTAAGAATATCAAACACCTACTTTGCGTTCCTGGTACACATTAGGATCTCAATAAATTGTCACTACATGTAACAATCTCTTGGMACTTGGTAAATTTCCAGTGACAATGAATTAGTTTAAGAAAGTAGTAGCAAGAGTTATATATGTAATTGTGGGTCCAGATCTGGGAATAAATTTGTGTCAGTAATGAAAATGTCTCCTCCCTTTTTTGTGTGRTGAGAATAGCCTTTTCTGAAAACCCCTCTTACCTTCAGAAGCTGAGCTTTGACTAGACCTTATAACCAAGTTAACAATAGGCTTTGAGACCATTTAAAACTACACACTCAGTCAGCTTTCCTACCATATATTCAGCCTGTTTAAATTTAACTGTCCTTTATGAAAGCAATGTAACCAACCTTATGATAACTTAGAATTTCCATGCAATTACCTTTTACAACCAAAGCTAAATACATAGCCTTTWATGTACTCTTTCATTCTTTAGACTCCCAGAATTGTGTGTGTGTGTGTGTGTGTGTGTGTGTGTGTTGACAATTCTGGTTGGTTTCTTTAAAAACACAGAAATATTATAAGAATATGTTTTTATTTTAATGCCAGGTGTGGAGTATGGGGTTGCTCCAGATTGTCCACAGCAGCCGATTGTGATGTGCATCATGTCCTGGTGGGGGCATGATTTTGCCAGATGCAAATAGTTTCTGCAATTGTGTGATGTTTGGAGTTTTGGAGACTTTTAGAGGGTATGCAAATGCTAGGGCTCCAAGAGGCATTTGGAGATCGATGTTGGTTGGTTGTTGGTTGCTGCTGGTTGGTGTTTCTTGTTGTTTGTTAAGTATTGTGCAAAGAAGAAATAACAACAAGAAGAAATGAGATATCCTGATGGTGAAGATCAGACTTGTTCAAAGGAACTAGATGCCCTTAAATAGTTTAATGATAACATTGTCTTTTTCAGACCTCCAACTTTATTCACGGATCTGTTTCCTTTCCTCTCTATCCTAGCATTTTATCTTTTTTGTCTTTTATCTAGCATTAGGGTGTTTTTTAATTGAATATTTTATTTATTTACATTTCAAATGTTATCCCCTTTCCTGGTTTTCCCTCTGGAAATCTCCTATCCCATCCTACCTCCCCCTGCTTCTATAAGAGTGCTCACCCACCTGCCCACCCAATCCTGTCTCTACCCTGGCATTCCCCTACACTAAGGCATCAAGCCTCCCCAGGACCAAGGGCCTCTCCTCCCATTGATATCTGACAAGACCACTCTCTGCTATGCATAGCATTAAGGTGAAGAAGGATGGAAGAATGAAGAACCCACAGGGTAGAAAAGACCATCTTTCTCTTTGTCTCTGTAACCTTCTCTGTAGTGTTAGAAAATCTTCCTTGATTGCCTCAGGCTTTGGGACTGGAGGAAACTGTGGCTTCTCCAGTTGTAGATACATGTTTCCTATGGCGTGCTGTACCCCTCCTTTCCTAGGCAAAGGAAGAATGTTTCTTGGTATGAGAAAAAGGGTGTTAGGGAAGCTGTTAGGATGTCAGTCTTGTCTCTAMGAATTACTGGCTCTCTCACACATACCTCTGTCCTCTGGAGGTGCCCTCTCCTTCCTGCCCTTTCTGACATTTGTGTGCTCTCACTGTGAATGCGTCTCACTTATTCCAAATGGCCCCTTTGGTTTTTAATGTGTCGCTATGGTTGTAACTTCTCCAGCTCTGCCAAAGGTGAACTAGCTTCTGTGTCCTGCTTCCTTTGGGGACTGTCATTGTCTGGGATTCATTTCATTTGTTGGCCCAGTGAATTTGATTTTCTGCCTGACTCATAAAACGTTATGATTTTGTAAATGTTCTCTTTTCATTTTCTACTCTTTGTACAGGAATGATGGCTTGAAGTGATGCTATTTTATACCTTTCTGCATCCTTGGTGAAAGTCACTTCAACACCTGAGAATTTTTTTTTTGCGAGTTACATAAGAGGTAATTGATTCAGGCTTTCATAGCTGGGGAGTTGTGTTGAGCTTCCAAACTCACTTCCCTCAATTCTCTCTCATTGAATTATTGAGCTCTTCATAGACCTGGAATGATGCTGGTAAATTACATTTATATAGGGGTTTTCCAGTTAGGAACACTTTATCTTTACACTTAATAGTTAATTGAATCACCATAGGGTTGTAATTTATATGTTATTAAGGTCCCCAGTTTACAGGTGAGAAAATCATGATTTAATAGGTAAAGCTGGTAAAGTAATGAAGATAAAATTCAAACCTACTTCCTAGCACCTAGAGCTTTTGAAATTCCACACCCATGCAGCAATTTAAGGTAGACAGAGCCTTGTGCATTACTTAAGTGTTACATTTATTCCCTAAAAGGTAAAAATTAGTTAAGAAGAAGTTTAGTTTCTCAGTTGGAAAGCTAATTAGTAAAAAGTGACATTTAGTACAAATTATGTTAGACATTTATATCTATTTATATAGATATAATTATTTTCTTAGATTAATATGAAAAGGATGATCTTACACTATCATTTTATCAAACAATTTTTGCAATAAGCAAATAATGTCAAGATGTTAAGAAATAACATTTGTATATCAGTGGGACACCACTTAGAGCACAAATCATTATTTTATTAATATCATCACTTACACATACCATTTTAACAACCCACACACAGTGATGTATTACAAAGACGCACACAACATTATGTGAAAGCCAACATCAGTTCTGAACTTGAACACATTAGACTGATAGGATTTAAAGTTGGTGCAGTGGATGGTTCATTTATGCCAAACATATTAGATGGCCTAAGTTAAAGTAGGATGTTCTGTTCTTTCAGTGTATGCTTTAAGAGAACTGCAGTTTATTTCTAATTTACCTCCAAAGTCAGGTAAGGAAATGTGGAAAATTATTGTGTCCAGTTTTAAGATGGGAAATGTCTTCTCCTAACATGTTAACATTTTGATATGTTTTAGTTCAAAGTCCTAGATGTAGTTAGGATATGGAAGAGTTTAAGCAAATAACAAATCCTATTTGTTTTGAAATGTGTTCTAAAGTATCTAAATTCTTACGAGTGATGCCCCTTGCAGGGTTAATACATTGCTTCTAGATGAAACATGACATTGGTTTGCAAAAATGATGACCTTGCAAGGGTGGCATTGTGACCAGAAGAGTATGAATAGGAATAGACCAGAAAAGATACAGAAGGCATAACACTTTCTCAAGGAGAACGCGCTCCTACTAGACATGACGACACTGATCATCTGAGAGAAATGAAGGTACTAATACTAAAATGAAGGTACCAATACTAATACTAAAGGATGGAACTGTTTTCAGTCTCCAGAAGCATAGAGAATGCACTCACAAGCCTATGTAGCATGTGGTCCCATGAACACCACACCAGGGAATGCACACCATTTACAAAATAACCACCATGGCCACGGTACTACTCTAGAAATCATGAGATGTAAAAGAATATTTTTTATTTCGGTAGTCTTTATATGGTTGGGGATGTATTGGTACAGAGTGGCAGGGGAACAAGGACAGATAATAGCAAAAATACATATACACTAAAGGAATAGAGAATCCCACCAAATGGTACAGACAAATGACATTATTGATTTTTAGAATCAAATCATTGAGACCAACGAGGCAGTAAGATACAAAATGATTCCTGATGATTAGTAAAGATAGGAGATGGAGGACATGATGAGCTCGTGGCCTCTATTGTTCATATCTCTCTTTTCCTAGTCTACAAATATTGGCACTGCCTTAGTCTATAACCTCAAACTCTTTCTTTTGCATAATTTCCCCAGTGATGCATACTCTTTCAAATATTAATTTATGAAGAATGTGTTGATAGTGTTTTATCTCCAGCTACTTTCCCCCTGTATTGCCAACAGGCTAGTATATTTAACCTTGTATCATACTTGATCATTTGAACTTACTACCAAGAATAAGACATTCCAATCTGAGTTTATAATTTCTTTATAAAAGCTCCTTCTATAATCTTGTCTACATTATTACCTGGATGACCCACACATTATTCTTTGTACTTTGATTGCTGTGTTTGGAAAAGATGGATAAAATAGCTTCAGGCATGTGCTAGTTAGTTTTTTTGTTTTTTTGTTTTTTTGACAACTTGACACAAGCTGGTGTCGTTCAAGAAGAGGGAACCTTAGTTGAGAAAATCCCCCATCATTTAGCTTCTAGGTAAACCTGTAGGCCATTTTCTTAATTGATGATTGATGTGAAGCGTCCATCTCACTGTGTGTTGTGCCTCCCCTGGCCCAGTGGTCCTGGGTGGTGTAAGAAAGGAAACTGAGAAAGTCATGGGGAGCGAGTCTGTCAACCACTTTTCTTTCTGGCCTCTGTTCAGTTTCTGCCTCAGGTTTGGATTGAGTTCCTGTTCTCATTTCCCTTCATGATAATCTGTGATTGAGACACATGTGCTGAAATGAATCCTTTAGTTCCCAATTGCCTTTGGTTGTGGCATTTTATCACAGTAATAAAATGCTAAGTATATAAGGATTTACCTTGAAGCAAAAAGCAAGGCAGTTCAATAACCCCTCCCCCAACTAACACTGTCAGAGATATCAAGTTTATTCTAACACCTAGTTGGTCACAGAGCTACTAAATATATGCCTCTTTATGACATGTTTCCAGTGTCATCCATTTATAACAACCTTAGTCCAGATGTTTATTAACATTTAGCAACATTGAGAAAACAATAATAAATTGGTAAGTTTATCCTTATCTCCAATTTCACTTCTTTTTTTCTCTGACTCCCATATCTCACTGCTGTGATATTTTGGGGTTGCCTGAGGAAATGCTTCAGGGAACATATGTTGTGCTCATAAGAAGACTAGATCTCTTTGACTAGCATTTCTACCCTCTCCTTTGTCTACTTGTTCCATTGCTTTCCTGTGTCTCCTGATGCCTCAGGCACATCTGATACTCTACATCCTCTTTGTTTTTTCAGAGGCAATTCCTCCTACCACAAAGACTGTTTTCCACGCTGTTATTCCTCACTATGATATTTCCCAACCTCCTCTAAATTAGGTAACAGTTCTGGAATTTAGAAAAGGGGATAGAAAGATGGCTTAGCCATTAACAGCCTGTTCTGCTCTTACACAGGACCAGAGTCTGATTTCTAATTTCTAGATTGGATGGTTGAAAGCCATTCATAACTCAAACTGGCATGCACAAGTATCTGAATTTACATACCCAAACATATATGCAAGAACACGTGCATATACATGGTTTAAAATAATAAACCTCAATCTTTAAAACAGAAAAGTCAGTAGGAAATAGCACAGTTAGGAATTTGAGTCGCGTTTAGTATTGAGCTTATTTATAAAGATGTGAATCAAATTAAGGGAACCACAAATAGATTGGGATTCTAGCGTGAATGGTAGCTGAGCACCATTATCAGCTCTTTTGCTGAGGAGAGAGTAGTGCCTGTGATTTCCCCTTACAAGAGACATGGCCTACTATGTGATCTACAGTTTCCTCTTAAGGGGAAACTGAGGGTAACTTCTTCTCCCCATGTCTGTGGCCAATATGGAAATAGAATTTAGAGCTGTTGAAGCTGCATATCGTCTAGTCKGCTTCTTGGCAACACTAAGCACTCCGGGGAGGTTGAGAAAGGGGCTTCTGAAGGACATTCACCCCAGAAGCATTCTTCTGCCAGACCCCAGAACACACCTTCCTTATAACCCTCCCCCATGCAGTGCTGGTTATAGCTTTTTTGTTATATGTCAGGAAGCCCTTGGCCACAGGGGCTAGCCTTAAATGTTCTTCCATTTTGTCAGATAAGCAATACTCTAGCTATTTGAATGAATGAATGAATGAGTGAATGAGCAAATGAATGAATGGTAATGTCACAGTGAGGACAGGATCCAACAAGCATGAGGTTAATTATCTATTTTACCTTCAAGAACTCCAGGTTTGAGTTTCACATCTTTCTCTTTCTATCTTATGTGCCCCCTTCTTGTGTGTGATGTGCAAATGAGTACAAGTGTGTGCATGTGCCATCTTCTTCATAATTTAAAAAAACAAAAAAACAATGGTGGGTTAGACAAATACCAGACAATTCACAAGCTGTAGATAAACATGAGAAAACAATTTCACTGAGAAAATGATCTCCACGTAGTCATTTATTCATTGGATTTAACCCCATGCTGCTATTAGTTATGCAGTGAAAATAGTGTTTAAATGACTCTTCAGAAAATGTTCACCACAGGAAGAAATACTGTATGCCTGGAATAGACTGAGAAGATATTTGTCTTTTGGTGCATTTTGTGGCTCTTAATGTCATCGCACCTATGTGCTCCAAGAAAGATACTGCAGTGGAACAGATGCAAGAAGCAATATATAATTCTTATGCAAATTAAGACATCCGGACACATTCAGTTGTCCAAACAACTGAACTGTCACCATTCACCCCTTCTATTAAACAGTCTGACTGTGGCTACAATTAAAGATAACTTAAAAATAGGAAAAGTTAGTAATGCAGTTCTGCCTGTTTTATTTTTAATGAAGTTCTTYAATYGAGGAAGTGTTATTAAATAGTTATGACATTTACGATCAAGTTAAATTCTCTTGTGACAAGAAAGCAAGTCTCTAAACATTTGAAGGAAATTATTTTTTATCATAAATTAAGACACCAATCTTTATAGAGTTGGATGCAGTGTTTGGGCCCAGATCTAGATTTTTTTCCATCTGAAATTCTTTGTCACATTGTGTTCTGTCCTAATAACAAGCTCTCATGTAAAAAGATATCCTCCAAAATTAGTTAGAACTGGTTATCTAGCTGCACAGGTAAAGCAATTTACTGTCAAACTTGAAGATCTGAATTCAACTCCCTCAATGTGAACTCGAGATACATACAAAACATAAAGGTGAAGCAAGGGCTGTGTTCATCGTTTACTTGGTGGAGCACTTTCTTAGCMTGCACAAAGCTCTGAGTTCAGTTCCCTATGTAGCACAAAACTAAATGCGAGAGCACATGTCTATAATTCCAACACCATGGAGAAAACGAAGGAGAATCAGAAGATCGAGATTATTCTCAGGCTTTACAGCAGGCTTGAGGCCAACCTGAACTACACAAAATCCTGGCACAAGCAAGCAAACAAATGAAACAGTTGTAGTCTATTTTGTCACTTAGTGTATTTTAATGGGGAACCCTGGAACTGCTAGAGAGAAAATACGGTTACTTCTTCTTTCTARGGTATTTTGTGAAATAATTGGGAACAGGAGAGGGGCTTGGMTTTTAYAAGATTTGGAAAGCTGTCAGAGCCAGCATTTGATGGCTATAATGGGGAAAAGTAGACTGCATGCTGTAAATCATGCCAGTTTATTGGGAGTGGGTGGGATAAATCCTGAACTATGTGAAGAGGGAATTAACAAGAGAGTGCTTTATTCTGAAAGCACTTTATAAGATATATAGCAAGGGAAACAGCTTTAAATAAAAGATCTGGCGAGAAGAGCAGGAGGGAGCACTGCAGGCAGGTGTCCTGCTCTGGAACTAGGCACCTGCTGTCGGCCCAACCCTTTGATTCGGGAACCTGGATTACCTGACATTGCAAAAATAGTGGGTTGTGTATCTGAAGAGACTATACAAAATGACAGCCCGGGAAGAGCCAACTGTGGTGTTTAAAAGAATTTAGCACTGCCTTGTAGCACAAGTGAACTGAAGCTATTCACAAGATATTGAAAGACTGAAAGAAACAAAAGGAAAACCCACACACAGAACTGAAGCCCTGTTAGTGGTGATTACAGTCTCCACACTGACCCACTTCACTACCTCTTTGAGGTCCTCAGAAATTTCTTCTTTGCTGGCCCTTTATTGGCATTTTTTTTTTTATTTCCAGCCCAATACTTATACACTTTTAGCCAAATTAGAAAGATACACCTATGTTCACTACTTCAGGCTCCTTCAGCCTTCCCAGGATTCACACCTGCTTTACTGCTGAAGCTCTGTGTCTTGAACGTTCCTGATAGCCCCACCCTGCCATGTCTACGGGTTTCGCAGCTGCCAATCTCCTRGAGTCCTGGGTGGTATTTACCATTGCAAAGCTGAATATGGTCCTCTGCCTCTTTTGGCCCATTGTTTTTTTCAATCTTCTTCAGAACTTCTTTACTTTCAGAGGTCTTTAGGAGCTGATATTAATCACAATGGTGTCTATTGGCTAGTGCTATTCCCTGTCCACTGCTGTGCTGGGCAACCATGTTGATTTCCACTCAACTCTATCCCCAGCCAGACCTAGGACTAAGCATCCAAATATTATCTGCTTTTCTTGGCCTTGGGCCGTCTGAAAGGTCACAGACCTAGCTCTTGCTTTTTCTTAACCATTCTCGTCTTCTGCATTTCCATCCTTTAGTGGGATTCCTTTGCAGGCACATCTGGTGGAAACTTAGYCAGCTGTGACTTTCATTTCTCACACCCTTACAAATCTGTAAACCATATTGGAACATATAAGTTTATAGATGTATTTCCTTTAAGATGCTATATAGTTCAAGGGGTCTAAAAAGTAGGGAGTGGAGATGGAGGAAGAGAGGGAAGGAGAGATGGAGAGAAAGGGAGAGAGACAGAGAGACACAGAGAGAGCCTATACTCATGAAACAGTGAACCATATCTGTGCTGAGAGGGAGAAGCTGGTGTGGTTGTTGAAACTGGAGCTGTGTCAGCTATGATATAAAAGGCCTAACTAGGGTACAAGGATAAGAAACGTGTTCAAAACAATAAACAGAGGTTCAGACCCAGACCAGTGAACAGATGGACAAGCAGGAAGTTGAGTAGGCTCATCGATAGCAGGAAAAATAAGCCAAGCTGAAGCCCCAGGGACAGATGGGGAGACCTTGGTCCTTGGTGCAGATACCAGGTATCAGATAGTATGTTGGTATGAGGACATGCTATCACAGAGTCATATAGTGTCCATCACTTTCTGGCGTTAATGAAGGTTTCACACCCTTTCTGTGATCTGTTGTGTTCTATAAATTCTTGGGTCTAGTTTTCATGTGATTTTATTATTCCCATGTGACCCTATAGTCTCAATTATCCCAATAAATTTATGGGATGTGTCCTTTTCTATTTCCAAGGATAAGCAATTTATCTGTATTTTGGTTGGTTGGTGTCTGATAGAATGTGTTTTGGGGGRTTCCACTCAGTGACTGTAGTCATTATTTTCTCTCAAAATGGAGTCAAAAAGAGTCTCCTGGGGCAAGACACAGCCTGAAAATCCACTGTGTTTATAAAATATGGAATGACTTAGAGTGGGGCATTGCCTCATCTCAACAGATTATGTGAACTTTTTTGATCACTTGATTTGGTGTTAATGATATCAGAAAGGTCATATGGTCTACAGTAACATTACCTATCAAAATTTGATTTTGATAACCACATAACAAATATTTAATGGAAATTCAGAATGTTCCAATATCCCTTTGACTTTTCAATTCATGTAGAAGATGTAAGACAGATTTAGGGTAAAGAACTTGTGGATGTAGTGTATCTGCTATCCAAGTGCTTCCTAGTAATTCAGATATCCTGAGAGAGTTTGATTCTTTTTACCATGAAAGACAGGATCTGGATGTAGAAGCATAAATCTGACTATCACTGTTTCTGCTTCTYAACATTGTTTGATGAAGCAGAACAAAATGAAAAATTTTTCCAAGGGTCATTCAAAAGGGAAACTGTGGGGTGTGGGGACAATCAGGCTACATTTACTGCCCCATTGATCATCAAAGTAGATTTGGTTGACTTGCCTTGCTAGGTGGGTGTGTCCTTTCTCACTGCTCATGTATGTCCTACTCTTGGTTAAGAGTATACCTACCAATAGCTGGATTCTTCTGCTAAAAACTCCCAGCAGTCTCAATTAATCTGGATCTCCAAGATCTCTCCAACACTGGACCACCAAACAGGCAGCATATACCAGCTGATATGAGGCCCCCAACACACATACAGTAGAGGACTGCCAGGTCTGTGTTCATTCAGGGATGATGCCCTTAACCCTCAAGAGACTGGAGGCCCCAGGGAGTTAGAGGTCAGGTGGGGTGGGGGGTGGAGATAGCCACATGAAGACAGGGCCTAGGGGGGTGGTATGGGATGTGGAATATTCAGCGGGTGACAGTAGTGGTGGGAAATAAAATGTGGAGTGTAAAATAAATAAATTAATCAAAAAAGATTCAAACAGAGGAAAAAAAAAACTCCAAATAGGTTCTAAAAAGAACTGTGTGCATATATGACTGATCACGTGTAGCAGGATGATAATCTTCATATTGAGAAGACAAAGATTCATGGATATAAACCATAAAGTAAAGGATAACTATGCTAAAATCCACTAAGTGCAAGGATGTACTAAGGGACAGGTTAAGTGTTACTGTGAAGGGGAAATAGAATAGATATTGCAGGTGGATATATGGGAGGGGTCTGGATGATTGTGGTAGGAATGGGAACAGGAGGCATCAGGTGGGAATCTCATGGAAGGAGAGACAACTGCAAAAGGGAGGCATCTCTAGGATGAGCTAGAAACCTAGTGCAATGGGAACTCCCAGGAAAGACTTCCAGTGGAGATATTGGAATACCAACCCAGCCACAGAACGTTTGACTTACAATTTGTTCTGGCTATAAGATGTGCTGGGGTAAAGGTGGTGCAGAAATTTTGAGAATGGCCAACAATGACTGGTCCAGCTTGAGAACCATGCCATGAGAAGGATCCAACCCCTGACACTGCCTGTAGAGCCAGGGCCCAGCCTAGAGACATAGGATTGAACCAAACATGACTGGCAAAAATTAATGAAATGATTCCTATGATATTCTTCTATCCTAAYAGATTGATGCCTAGCCCAGTTGTCAGAGAGGATTCACCTAGCAACTGATGGAGGCAGATGCAGAAATCCAAAGCCAAACAGGTACAGCTTGGAGAATCCCACAGAAGAGTGGAAGGAAGAATTGTAGGAGCCAGAGGGGTCAAGAATACCATAAGGAAATCCACAAAGTCAGTTAACTTGGGTTCATAGGGGCTCATAGTGACTTAAGTGACAACCAATGAACATGCATAGGACTGCCCTAGGTCCTCTGCACATATATTATTGCAGTTGTGTAGCTTGGTCTTGGCGGGACTCCTAACAGTGGGAGAAGGGATGTCTCTGACTCTGTTTTCTGCTTTGGGGAGCCTTTCCTCCTACTGGATCCAGTCTTACTAKGAGGGAAGGTGCCTAGCCTTACTGAAACTTGATGTGCCATGGGTAGTTGATGTCCATGAGAGGACTGACCTTTTCTAAAGAGAAATACAGAGGAGGAGTAAATGGAGGGGGCAAGGGGGAGATATGGATTGGGAGGAGAAGAGGGAGGGGAAACTGTGATAGGGACATAAAAAAACTTTTTAAAAGGAGGAATTTCCTAAGTCAAGAAAAGGAAATTAGAAAAATAGAAGGGGGTCTAGGGCATATTGTTCCTCATCCCCTGTGTATATTTTTATTTATTTTATTTATT
>BDUI01004816.1:43441-53644 GCA_002335545.1 Apodemus speciosus
GACACCCACATGGAGACAGTGGGGTGGGGAGGAGGTATGGGATGTGGAATAGTCGGAGGGGGGATGGGGATTGGCGGGGTAGGGAATAAAATATGGAGTGTATAAAAATAATTAATTAATAAAAAATTTCAAACAAAGAATGCTAATGTTTAAGAAGATCTGAGATAAATACCTAGCATCCACAGAGTGTCTTAAAAGCACCAGCTACAGAGCCACAAAGGCCACTTTTGAACAAACCTACATGGAGACACACACATACACATAATCACAGTCAGAGCAAACACACAAAACAAAAAATTCACCATTCCAAGTAAAAAACCATGCAATCATCATTTTAAATCATCCCCCATAGACAACCTAGTATTTATAGTGTCATACTCTGTAGATGACTCATTGAATGTTAAAGTTGGACTAAACAGCTTATATAAATTATGCATATATGTTTATTGGTTTCTTAGTAGCTTCCTAGAAAGTACCCTAAACATTACTGCAAGTTAAATCTCACTAAATGTTCAGACTGTAACTATATTTGCTTCTTAGAGAAGGGGAGAGAGTAGAAAATATTGTAGCTACAGCTTTTTATTTCACCTGGGATGGGATTGGATCAAGACTAAATTTTTGTGTTCCACTTTGTAGAGCATAGAAAAAAAATAAAAAGTTTCCCTTATTTTCTCATCCTGACTGAATGGGGAGATTCTGATGACTTTCTGCCTAGGTTCATGGAAAAGGGCAATTGAGAAACACGGAGATTAGAGGACAGTCCTCTCCTATGCTCAGAGAGTCATTTTGTTCTCATTTTGTCAGCCCCAAATCAGTAAATATGAGTATGTTTTCTTAACAGCATAGAGAATTTTCCATTTTAAGCTCCACCCAAAATGTCAGACTTCTGTGATCTTGGAGTATGTTAAAATGGTGGTGTCTCCCTGAGCAAGAGAGCCTAGTGGTGATGAGCTATATCAGCCACAAGATGTCACTGAATTTTCAAACAAATGGCTTTAAAGAACATTGGCTTAAAAGCTCAAGTTTTCTGTGTTCGTCTCCATGGCATCTATGGAGTAAATAATAGAGCTATCATTCATTGGAACATATTTTCTCCACTTAGGTTTCGGACATTATTTTGCCTTATCCAACCATTGCATTGGGAACTGGCCTACAATTCATGAATGGTCCTTTTCATAATGCACTACCGATCCTGTCTCCACTTGCAAAGATATGGAAACTATTTAGAAGAACAAAACAATATATATTTAATAGCCTTTCCATTACAGAAAGCTAATAAAAATTCCACCATGAATAGATTTTACTTAGGAAATTACATTTCCATTTCTCTTGGGAAAAATAGGTACTTTATTTTTATGTTCCTTTGTAAATGGCTGCAAACTCTCACAACTTCTGCGCCTTTTAGTTGTGCAACAATTTCATCAACTTTTAGAAAAAGTGCTACTAGATTATTGTCATCAATTATAAACTTCCTTCTATGAACTCCTGACATTATGTTAGTTACATTTGATCAAGGGGCTGAACATGCATCTGTTTTTCCACAAGAAAAGTAAGATTAAACGTAAGAAAAGGTAATCAGCGAAGCACAGCAATCTCATCCTTGCATATTTTGTAATCTCTGATCACAGCAGGGATAATAGTTATCTAGCTGCATATTCAAATAATAAGCTTTAAAAATCTCAAACCAAACAGTGCCATTATGAACTGATGCATGTTCCTCATTTATGTTTTTTGCAAAGATTGTTAATAAGTTGAACTTCTTATAAAAGACTGATCTTTAGTATTGGAAACCTCATTTTCTGCTCAAATATTTTTATCTTTCTGTCTATTTAACTGACAGGACATAAGACACTTTTAGATTTAACATGAATACAGATCTGCCTTCAATGCCTTCATCCTATTTAATTTTTTTATTTCTATACCATTCCTGCAATAGAGGATTTTCTTCTGGGATAACCATTCCCCCCCTTAAAACCTCTACATACACAAATTGCTATTGTTACAGTTAGTATTCTGTAACTCTTTCACAACTGGTAGTAAAGTTTCTGTTGGATTAAATACTAATCTAGGTCTGTCCTAGAATCATGTACCCACTCTGAGGCTGCTTCTGTGGGGATGAAATGACTGGTACTTCCTTTCTACAGTGAGGGCGTCATGGAAGTAGCTCCTTGTGGTGTTTGTAACGATGATAATTTTCACCTCTGTCAGGGCACAGGCAAGTGACAGTTTCAAAATGAACATTAACGATCAAAATTATTGCTCTACTGAGAGAATGATATTATGCACTTGCAACCTCAGGCTCAATGGGCAGTTTGTCACCTGGTTCCCATCTGTGTTGGTAACAGAGGATCCGAATAGACAGCTAAATTATAAAAGGGATTTAAAAATATATATTGGCGTTTCTTTGCTACTATTATGAGGTCTGTAATTCTGTTTATGAAAAATTATGCTACGTTTTTAGTAACAAAATATCTTAACAGGCATTAGTGTCATAAATTGAAGTGTCTCCCAAGGCAGTTGAATTTGGTGACAGTTAGATTCTGCTCCCTTGCTCTTCCATGTTTACTGATTGCATTGTTTGAAGACTGAAGACTGAGATATGGAGCACAATCTACCTTGTTTCATAGTAATATGAAAAGAAAAGTCGTCAGAAGGAGAAAAGTCTGCGCAGGTGTAAAGGAGTTTACTATGGCTAAAAAACGACAAAGTTGTCCTAGAAAGAAACTTAAGTTATGGTAACTACCACATGAAAGCCAAAAACATGACTTTTGCCTCTTGAGTGCATGCTTTTGTCCACTGTAATTGTCAGACATCTCTTGGTTATGTAGAGAAACGTCACCCGGTCACATTTCCCCACCTTCATGGCACATCTATTGCAGTTATATGTGATCTTTCTGAACATCTGTTGATGTCATAGGGCTATTTCTGTTTGATACTCTACCTCTGCTTGACAATAGAAATGTCAAGAAATTGATTTCTTTCTCATTTAGACACATATGCATTTTAGATGTGTAACAACTTGAGAAAGTTAAACATACAAAGTATACATGAACTTAAAAAGTATTAATTGATGAAAGAAGAGAACTCCACCTAGTTAATCCAAGCAAAGGTGCTTTTCTAGATGTTTATTTATGACTGGTTCTAAAGGAAAATTCACACAAAACAGAAGACAACATTTGCGAGTTGTCTATCACATTCATTTCTTTCCACCCAAACCAACTCTACTGTATCCATTTTACTGATTTCCTTTGGTGGAGAGTGTGACTGGGATCCTGAGATCTACCTCCTGGAATTTGTGTCCTTCCATCACACACTTGTTGATCCATAGAGTTGACTTGATCTCAGTATCACTTTCTTCATGTGATATAAACTGAAGATACTAGTATCACCTATTGTTAGGTTATATTGTGACTTTTGAATAAACTGATACATACAAACACTTTCTTAAACAAAAAGTTTCAAGTGTGCAAAAACTCACTGTTGTTATTGCTATTAGTACTATTATTACAGTATATTTCTGCCTACTAATTCTTTTTGAAAAAAAAAAAGATAATTTTCTTTAGCTAAGGAAATTTAAACCCTACCAGTTTTGACTATTATTATATGAAAATTCCCTTTAACTACTCTAAGCATTTTGCCTGATAAAATTGGAATGGGTCCTGCAGATCAGAACAATGAAGAGCTAGGTCAGTGCTCAGTGAACCCTGATAAATTGTTCTTTGATGAGTTGTCATTTTCTATTCTTAAAAGAGGCATTAAGAATTTATAACAATGTTCTAGCTACATTATCATTTGGATGGTGTGTTTATGGTAATTTCTACTGCCAATCCTAATTACCAGAAGTTAAATTCATTAAAAAATAATATTTTTTCCAGTCTCTTGTCTGATTCACCTTGCTTCCTAGAATATATCAATTTCCTTGTGGTATACTTGTCACAATCATGAAATAATTTATTCACCAAGTGGAGTATATTTGAGGCAATCTGATTTATTCACCAGCCTGTTTCCAGGCCCTTCTGGGTGTATTGTGAGTGTCCACAAATTTCCTATAGAACCTTTAGGGTGACATAATCTAAAAGATTATTACTAAGTTACTTTGACGTACTCAGTGACAGGTGTTTCCCAGTCTAGTTTTTCTTTTTCTTTTCCTTCTTTCTTTTTTTGAAGGAGGGGGTTCTAGCTTGGAAATTGTATGTACAATAGTTAGGGAGACTATCTTAGAGCCAAGGTAAGGTTATAAACCCTTACTTGTTTTAGTAGTATTAGCATATGGATATCACTAACAAATGTCACTAACTGTGTTGCAGAGCGTTAATGGAACTATTTAGACACCCCCATTAAAACACACTGCAATTATGCCACTTTTCTCAGAGCAATTGTTTCCCATAGAAAGTGCCATCGGTGGCAGTTAGATAGATAGATAGGCTGAAGTACTAGACTTTAATAAAGAACATTTGTTTCTGTGGTCAGACACCCTAGGCATGAGGCCAGGGTTTGTTACTAAAACAGACATGTGAGATGCAAAAAAAAAAAAAAAAAAAAAAAAAAAAAAAAAAATTCGTTAAGGCACTCTGTCTTTACAGTGGAAGAAAAAAGAATGTAGACTATTCTGGCTTAGTCTGGAAGCATTCACATTTCAGTGCTGTAAACCACACACTTTCTATTCCTGGATGACCTGACAAGAGGCCTTTATCTTATAAGAGTTTTATGATGAGGAAAATTCTTTTTTTTAACCCCCATTCAAGAAAATAGTGGATCTGCTATTCTTTTGGGTGAGATAGCTTATAAAAGGGTTTTATGGCTTCTATTGTGAAAACTAAATCTCTATGGGATTTGAAAGCTGGTAGTTTCTCCACATTAAAAGTACCCATTAAAGACTGAATGSGGAGTAGGGAAAGAACTGTTAAAAAAAAAAAACTCTAGCCAGAGGGTTACACGGTATCACAATTTTGGAGAAGTACAGGCAAAGAGTGATTCTCGTTGCAGAGAAAAGGTGAAATGGCTCCCACGATTTGTTAACTAGAGAAGGATTACACTGATTTTAAAGTTTTGAAAGCTGGTGAGCCAAAAGCATGAGGACGTCTCAGCGGTTATCATCTGCTTCCCGCCCACCTCTGTACAAAAGCTCCTTGGACTCAGAACCCATCGTGCCTCCTTAGCAGCCACTGTGCCCGGGATGGTGGTGGGCACCTGCAAATTCTGTTCGTATTCTTCATTATTGGCCTACAGATTTTGAATAGATTTTAGATGTAAAAAAGCAAAAGCATTAAATGCCATTCCCGCATCGGCTTTGGTTTTTGGATCAAGTTCTAAATGTTTTTTTGAGACTGTGCTTGGAAGATAGGGCTCTAATCAATCCTTGAGATGCAGGTTAGTCACAATCCATTTTCTAAAAAAAAGTGACCATAGATCCCAATACTCTTTTTAGTCTGAGGGAACATTTTTGGGATATCGTTCTCTTTTCAAATTTATTTTGTTCAAAGTGCTGAGCTTATGAAGAGTATCAGGGTGGCAACGAAGGGCTGCAATAAACAATGTGAATCCTGTTCTGTGTTTCAATAGTAATGAAGACAAAGCAATTGTACAGTGAGCCGTAAATTACAACCTTACAGAATGGTGTGCCACATATATCAGTCACATATATCTTACCTGGAGGCCAAGAACCAGCCAATGAGAACTTAGCCAAGCATTCCGTCTTCTAAATGTCCATCAGCCTTGTGATCGCTGGGAGCTTGGCTGGTTCTACCCTGTTCCACCGGACCAGAGAAGCCTGGGCCACGTGGCTTGCTTCCAGGCTTCGAGCATTCGTGGATTCAGCTTTTTTTCTGCTGCCAGGAAATCTGCTTAGCTTCCCCTGTGGGAAGCCCCAGTTTCTCCCATGCTCGTCGTCTTCTTTGTTCCTTGAACTCCAGGATTCCCAGGACTGGGGGAAAAAATTACCTTTCATTTTGGACCAGGGAAAGGTAATTTTTCTCTCAACTACAATGGCGCAACTATTTTTCTTTCTTCCCCCATGATGTCTGGCATCTCTTATCAACCTGCATTCCAAAATTCCCCGACATAAAGCTCAACACACAAAGTATTTTATGAAGCATCCAGTGCCTCCAATGAAGTGGGACTTTTTTCTGAAATAAAATAATTGTATTCACAAAACTTTGATTTTTTTTCCCCCTGAACGAATTGTATTTGAGGGAGAAAATGTTAGTTTTGAATAGAGGCGAATAAAGCAAGCGAGTGATTTTGGACTTTTTCAAAAGCTTTATAAATCAATAGCTGCTCCCCCCCCCCACCCTGGCCACCCTTATGTTGGAGCTACTGTGAGGAAATAAGAGTCCAGGCTATAATGTGCAACTGCATCGTAGGATCAGGTTCCATGAAAAGACACAGATCATCTTTCAAACAGACCTCAGAATCACTGCAACTGCTGGGCACCTGCAGCTCCTGCCACAGTGAACAGGAATGGGTTAAACGCTTCTATCCCTCGCTGCCGTGAACATGCATCTGGTCTGTGGGAGGACCCGCTTTTAGCTGTGATTGTAGTCATGGCATTTATGTTTTCCATAAACATAAAACATTTTTATAAACAAAGAGAATGTTTAAGACATTCAGTGTTTAACTGGTCGTTCTTACCAGATGCCCGAGCTTTGGACTCACAATGAGACTGTTCTGCAAACGAGACTCATGGGATATTCTAGGGGATACTTTTAAAGACACAGAACTAAAGATGAACTAAGTGATTACTGGATAGAGATAACCCGGATATCCAGGCCAAATGATTTGCTTCCTCCCTGGCATTCTTCATTTGCTATTTATTGCCATTAGCATAAGGATAACTAAGGGCCCTGAGAAGACACATGCCATAGTTTTGGCTTGGTCTATTATTTCAGGTTCATTACAAAATATATTCCATATTTCTCAACCCAGCCCTGTAAAATCCCATGCCTTAGCTGTATGAGACAACTTGTGACTTGGATGTACAGAACAAAGAGTAACATACCCATACATAAATCCATATGGTAGAATATTAAAAAATATGCAAATCTGAAAACCTTATGTTAATACCCAGATATGAATTTGCACTGCTTAATTCTACTAAAAGGATTTGCCTGGATATTTCATGGTGATATAAATTAAAACAGAGTTGGGCAATGGATGATCTAGACTGACTTGAGGATTCATGTTCCAAGGTATAGTTATAGAGTGTATTAGTGTGGCTCCTGAAATGTTAGCATGATCACATTTGAGTGCTTTGCTGAATAATTGGGAATGATGGTTTGGATTGCACATGTTGAACGTAAAGCAATAGTTCAGAAAATAGACACACCTCTGCTCCATGAAGAATAAGGAAGCAACAGGGAGGTTTGGCTAATGAAGGGAGTTTGGAGCCTGGCTTTGAGAAAAAAAAATAATGGATTTGAACTGATATCGTGATACTAAGGAATTTAGATGAGTGAGCGTCTGGGCAAAGTTTAGAGAAAAAAATGACCATGATGTGGATCATCTGCAGTAGTTTATTGCACTTTTTTTCCTACCAGATGCAACAATCTCTATTATGATTACTGACTTTTGTTTTTGAGATAATTTTAACTTCTTTTAGGAATGTTATCACAGCTTTATCTTTATTGTGACCAGGTGCAACAAGAGTCCAAGCAAGTGGAATTGTCTGCAAATATTTGAGTTGTGTAAAGCAGACACACCAGTCAGAAGTGAACTGTGTTACATGGTAAACAAAATGCAAAACACTTTGCACAAATTACAAAATGGAGAAACAAAAATCCCCATCAAGATTCACTGCTAGTTTATATATCTGTTGAGTATTATGCCATCTAGTTTATTAGTTTGTTTCAAATGTAGACTTCCTATAAACCATTATCTTATGAGCTAGTGMTTTTTTGGGTTTAGTCATTCATTTGTTCTTCTCCTTGAGAGGTAAAAGCCTCATAAAGTATGAGAATTATAAGGACTTGAGAGACTATTGGATCCAACCCTGTGTTTTTGCAAATGATAAAGTGGAGGTACAAAGAAATGAAATGATCCTCTCATGGAATAGAGTCTCCAGTCATGCCACTGGAAAGCAAGAGAAATGCTGAAGTTATGAAATAAGTGCTTGTTTTCTAAAGACTCTCTTGGGTGGTCTCAATGACAATATTTGTAAGTTAGTACTTTATTAAACTGTTATAAATCATACCATACATTATATACAAGCATTAAGGTACATTATAAGTCATATGAAGGCTTTATGAAATAGAATAAAATATAAGCAAGATTGAAGTTTTGTTTTATAACACATTAGGGAAATTGGGATTATAGACAAGGACAGAGCATTAAAAATAAAAGAAATTTATATAGTGGCAGATCAAAGTAGATTCTTCATCAGGGAGTGATGTGATTAGTATATGTTCTAGAAGATTAGTCTGCCTGTTATACAGATATTGGCAACAAGCTACTTAAAAATCAGGAAAAGTGATAACAGGCTTCTGAGATAATCCAGGCTTGAAGCAAAAGTGCATCACACAGGATGGTGGAGACTGCTGGCTCTGGCTTTCCCTTGAGTAGAAACTAGATAAGGCAATAATGAAAGAAGATAAAAATAATTTCACTTGGCATTGTTCCTCACAAAGGCTCTTTGAATCTCTGAAAAATTTAAAAGGTACAGCTATCCAATCCTCAACCTTTGTGACTGAGATTTTTGTCCTGATTGAATCCTGTAAAATGATGTTTATATAGTAATAAATGAGAGAATTCTGGGAGTGCATAGGAAAGGAACGACTTTTTAAAGTAGACTTAGGGATCCCAAAATTTATAAAGGAAATTTTATTTCTTTTTCTTCATAAGGTTTTGAGTAAGTTAAATAAAGGTCATAGGTGTTGATGAGATAAATTATGAATACAGGGAAGGTTAGAGCCACATGCCAAGGCTTCTTCAAAGATTTGTCTGTCCATTTAGAAATGAGTGAATATTGCAAACACCCCCTTTGAATGTCTATTTCCTCCTTTCCTCTCCTTTTTCATTATCTTCCTTAAATCCCTTGCTATTGCCTGAATTGATGTAAGAGTGGAGAGTTCAGTAATGATGGTGAATTTTTTCATATAACTGCACCCACATCTTCCTTAATTTAGCATATACATATCAGACTTCAGTTGGCATAGAGAGTACTCTGTGAGGAAGGGTGAGAAAGGAAGTTAATGGTGCCAAAGTTCCTACATAAGTGAGAGAAAAAGTGAAATCAATCACAATTCTTTGCTTTGAGAGTAGTCAGAGTGGTAGGATTTGCTGAAAACACAGAATTTTGCCTTTGTCTACATCATGCTCGATATTAAACATTCAGATCTAAAAGTCCCACATTAAAACATGGAAGACAATGAAGGAATCTCTTTATTCTTTTAAAGTTTGTCACTTTTTTTATTTTAAGGCAACATTCCTCTCTAACTTCCATTCTCTAATGTCTAGGCTAACCACTCACAAACTCAAGCCTCCATATTGTATTAATTTGAACTCCAGATGTCTATATTCTACTGTCTACAAAATATCACTATTTGTATAACAAATTAGAATCTCTCTTTTTTAAAAATTGTGTCTACATGTACATGTGCATGTGTGTGCATGTGTGTGTGCATGTGTGTGTGCGTGTGTGCGCATGTGCGCGTGTGCGTGTGCGTGTGCGTGTGGGTGTGCGTGTGCGTGTGCGTGTGTGTGTGTGTGTGTGTGTGTGTTTAGTGTACCATGGTAGGTACCATGTGGAGACCAAACTACAACCTTTGTTGTCATTCCTCATTGTTCCCTTGTTTGAAACATGATTTCTTGTTATCTATCCGGTACATCCGTCTGTTCCACGAGCCTCCAGAGTATTCTAGTTTCATTTCTTTTGCTRTATAAAATATGCTGACAAATATAACATATCAGTGGACTGGGTTTTATTATGTTTATGATTTTAAGTTTTGTTCTTTTTGTTTTAGGGACACCAAGTCAGGAACTCAAGCAGTCAGTTTATATACTGGACCCTGAAAAATGGCCCACAAGGGAGGAGCACTTGTTACACCAGGCTGAGGATCAACTCCAGAACTCACTGAAGAAGGAGATAAAGAACCATGATGTTCAAATGCTGTCCTACAAGAAGGAAAAAGTGGACCCAGGTTCTGGAAAGGCCCAATGCAGCAGTGCAGGGGAATACCAGAACAGGGAAGTGGGAAGGGGTGAATAGGG
>BDUI01004816.1:60314-76004 GCA_002335545.1 Apodemus speciosus
CCTGCCTCTGCCTCCCAAGTGCTGGGATTACAGGCGTGCGCCACCACTGCCCGGCCGCAATATATTGTTATAAGTTTACTATGGACCTATCTGTTTTCAAATGATTCCTTTGAAAACTACATTGTGGATAACTTTTCTGTACTTGGAGCTTTTCTAGAAGATGGAGCTATTCCCAAAAGAATAAAATGCCATCTTTCCCTTAAGAAACTCAGAGTTCACAGAGGCAATAGGCAAACATACAGCGCAAATGTGTCATAAGTAGAAAGTTTCTGAAGGGAAGTGATATACTGTGAGGCCATGAATGGAGTCCTCTAGGCGAAGAAACATACAAGCTGGACTTTTAAGGATGCTTTGATAAATGCTAAATGTATTAGGACATCAATAATAATTTAGAAAGTAAGTTCTGGTTTGCACTTATATAAACTAGGGGTGTACTTGAATAACTGCAAGCAGTCTACTTTATGTGCATCAAATACATCAAATGAGTCTCAGAGGCAGGGAGTGAGCAGACTCCGAAGGGTCTTATGTTCCCTGCTAAATATCCTAGTGTTTTGACTTCTCCCTTCAGTAGTTTTTAAATAGAATTACTGGYCCAAAGAGTTCTCTGGGATAAACTCACTGGGTTACATGTTTACACAGTTGAAGAGTTTTCCTCTGACTTTATGGTAGGAGTCCTCATTGCAAGAACATTTTTTTCCAGGCAATGCAGCCTTGTGTTTTACACTAATTGCTCCTGTTAGAGACAGTTCAATAACTTGTGCTGGATGAGGAAAAGCCATGGCAGAGTGAGGGAAATGTACTTGTAACAGTGGCCCTAGAATGAAAGCATAAAAGTGGTTAGATTTTGAGATTGTTTACATTGAGAAAATAAGATGATGGACAGCTTTCGCAGGCATCTGGCAATAGTGTGTGTGTGTGTGTGTGTGTGTGTGTGTGTGTGTGTGTGTGTGTGTGTGTGCGCACATGCACATATGTGTGGTGTATGTGTGTATAAAGATATATCTGCTTATGCTTTCATGCATGAATACAAGTTGTCAATGTTCAGTGTCTTCCTCTGTTTCTCTTCGTATTTTTTTTTTTGAGACAGGGCCTCTCACTGAATTTACACTTTACTGATTTGACTGGCTGATTGGCTAGTGCTGTCATAGGATTAGCCCCATCTGTCTGGAATGCCCTAGTAGTTGAGTTATGGATGTTTGCAATCATGTTCAGCTTTTATTCAGACACCACATCCAAATCTTTAGGCTTGCATGGAAAACGTTTTTTCCCACCAGGCCGTCTCCACAGCCACCCTTCTCCGTAGGATGTTTTATTGCTTATGTAGAATGTGACAAGATGCAACAGGGCACTTAAGAGGACCTCACAAAAAAGAAGATCACAGAACTTTGCTGAGTTTGGCGAAGAGTGGACACAGTTGTACATGAGTTCATGGCTTGCTGGAGTGCAGAACAGACAACCATCAGACAAGAAACCTTTACTACATAWTTTTTTGGTCTTGCTGACAGAATCATGCCTTTGCACCCTTGCCCTCTGCTGCAGCCACATATTCTGTGAAGAGAAGACTCTCGCGGAACCTGAAGCAGGAACGGTGGTGGTCTGCTGCTTGCTGACTTTCTTAGGCTCATGCTTAGCTAACCTCTTTATATACCCCAGGACCACTTGCCCAGGGATCAGATGATTCTAGGCTATGTCAAGTTGACAGTCAATACTAACCAGGGTACTGCTTTTTAAAAGCGAGATACTATTCACACTCATTCCCACCATCTCATCTCTCCCATTCTCAACTTTACGCTGTAGTGCGCATTTCCAACCAGGAACCCACCAGGARCCAGTCTGCAGCTGCTTCAGAGGTTCTGATTCAGCTGCCTGAAYGAGCAAATGGATCTTGAGCAACTTTGTGCCAGGTTTGTCTTATCTTGGTGAAATCTGTGACTCCCTTGGCTTACACTTATGTAAGCATCRTGGAAGACATATTGTATCTTTGATAGTTAGAGCTCAGTTTATACATTAACACTGTTCTAATCTTAGGGCTGTCTACAATGGGAGATCTTTATGCTGCTATATCTAGAAAATCTCACCATTGAAGCACTTTATTCATTATTATCTATTTTCTTATATTCCTGTTTATAGTAGAAAAATAGTTTTATATAGTAACACAGACCACTTTCTCTCCACTTATTTCCTCTGTGTTTACAAATGAATATTTTATAAAAGATTGCAATNCCCAGGACCACTTGCCCAGGGATCAGATGATTCTAGGCTATGTCAAGTTGACAGTCAATACTAACCAGGGTACTGCTTTTTAAAAGCGAGATACTATTCACACTCATTCCCACCATCTCATCTCTCCCATTCTCAACTTTACGCTGTAGTGCGCATTTCCAACCAGGAACCCACCAGGARCCAGTCTGCAGCTGCTTCAGAGGTTCTGATTCAGCTGCCTGAAYGAGCAAATGGATCTTGAGCAACTTTGTGCCAGGTTTGTCTTATCTTGGTGAAATCTGTGACTCCCTTGGCTTACACTTATGTAAGCATCATGGAAGACATATTGTATCTTTGATAGTTAGAGCTCAGTTTATACATTAACACTGTTCTAATCTTAGGGCTGTCTACAATGGGAGATCTTTATGCTGCTATATCTAGAAAATCTCACCATTGAAGCACTTTATTCATTATTATCTATTTTCTTATATTCCTGTTTATAGTAGAAAAATAGTTTTATATAGTAACACAGACCACTTTCTCTCCACTTATTTCCTCTGTGTTTACAAATGAATATTTTATAAAAGATTGCAATCAGTTTAATTATAAACCCAATGGTGATGATCCCAGGTTGGTGGGCTAAACCATTCATCCTTGAAACTATAAATTTAGAGAATTTATAAGAGATCCAGTATATGTCTAGGGTAACTTTGAAAATAAATATATTTTGAACTGCTTCCTCTTAGCTAGAGTGAATTTTTATCTTCTCTTTTTTTATTAGATATTTTTCTTTATTTACATTTTAAATGTTATCCCCTTTCCTGGTTTCCCCTCTGAAAACACCGTATCCCATCTCCCCTCCCCCTGCTCACTAACCCACCCACTCCCACTTCCATGTCCTGGAATTCCCCTATACAGGGGCATCAAGCCTTCTCAGGACCAAGTACCTCTCCTCCCATTGGTGTCCAACAAGGCCATCCTCTGCTACATATGTGGCTGGAGCCATGGGTCCCTCCATGTGTACTCTTTGGTTTGTGGTTTAGTCCCTGGGAGCTCGGGGTGGGGGTACTAGTTGGTTCATATTGTTGCTCCTCTTATGGGGCTGCAAACCCCCTTGTCTCCTTCAGTCCTTTCTCTAGCTCCACCACTGGGGACCCTGTGCTCAGTCCAATGGTTGGCTGAAAGCATCCACCTCTGTATTTTTCAGGTACTTGCAGAGCCTCTCAGGAGACAGCTATATCACGCTCCTGTCAGCAAGCACTTGTTGGCATCCACAATAGTGTCAGGGTTTGGTGTCTGTGTATGGGATGGATCCCCAGGTGGGGCAGTCTCTGCTTGGTCTTTCCATCAGTCTCTCCTCCACACTTTGTCTCTGTAGCTCCTCTCATGGGTATTTTGTTTCCCCTTCTAAGCAGGACCAAAGTATATCTTCTCTTAAAGAGATTAGTGGGCAAAGATGATCTTAAACACTGTGGAAGAGACACCAGCATATTCAGATAAGAATCAATCCCAAGAAATTATATTAAAAATGAAACTTGGTTATCCATGGATCTCTCAGTTGTTCATTTAAAATATATTAAATGAAGAAACTTCAATGTATAAGACACTGAGGGCATGAATATTCCAAAGAGGCCTTTTGTGAAAAACCAATGTCTGTAACATTGCTTTTCTGGGGGGAAATAGATGGGGTGCACCTGGAGGAGAGTATGTATGGAGGAATTAGAAAGATAGGGAAGAGGGGAAGATACAGTTGGGTTTATTATATGAGAGAAGAATAAATAATGATAATGATAATGATAACAACAACAACAACAACAATAACCAAAAAGAAAAGCAAAACAACAAATTCATTTTTTAAAGATTTATTTATTATTATATCTAAGCACACTGTAGCTATCTTCAGATGCACCAGAGGAGGATGTCAGATCTCATTACGGGTGGTTGTGAGCCACCATGTGGTTGCTGGGATTTGAACTTAGAACCTTCAGAAGAGCAGTCAGTGGTCTTAACTGCTGAACCATCTCTCCAGCCCCCAACAAACTTAGTATTTTTAACAAATTAATTTATAGTTACTCATCTGCTCTAGTGTAGGCACAATACTAGGTTTGACGATTTTTCTCTGACAGACAATGTTTCTCTTCCAATTCTAAGTCACTACTTCTGACTTCACATAGTAAAATGAATCTCTTGACTGCTGATTAAAATTCAGAAGCTGACTCCAGAGACTAAGTATTATTAAGGTATTAAAACTTTTGGAAATATAAAGCAGAACTCAGAATGTGAGTCAACTACCTTTGAAATAGTGTGCTTAAAAAACAACCTTTGAGGGGTAGGAACAACCTTTGGATATGTGGATTGTTTCACAGAGTGTTTAGTTTTGCAGTGAATGAAATAAATTTTGAAGCAACATAAGGCAGTAAATATCAATTAATTCCCACAAGGGCAGACACAACGAGAAAAGGATCCTGGAGAACAAATCATCTTGGGCTTCTGACTATTAAAATGAAAACATCTCACTGTTCTTCCAAAATAATGGTGTTAAATAAAAGACAGCTACTGTACACGATTCTCTTTGTGTTTGTTTTGCTGCTTGGCAATTAGGGTGTTTGCTGGAATCCAAATCAGATGTCTGTTTATTCGTTTGTTCCAACCCCCCAAAGGTCTCAAACTTTCTTCTTGGCCTCTAGGCTCTGTGTGTTCTTGAGGTTTGAAGATTGAATCCTGTTCATCTTATTATGAAATAGTCAGCCCAGGAAGCCAGATCTAACCTGAATATCACTTAGGAGAACCCTCTGACTCTTACCTTGATGTTTTTAATTATTATTGGTGTCTTGTAAAATAGGAAGTCAATTTAAGGTTGTTGTTTTCAAGAATTTCTGACAGTGGGGAAGGTAAGGAAGGCACTTCTGGGTTGGGGATGCCCACACAGAAGGGTAGCCTGAGCATAAATGAGTGAGTTAACAGACAGTGGTAACTGGATACCTCCTCTTTTCCTTCCACAATTTCCCAAGATAGCCAATTTAGTCTGGGAAGGCTTTCCTTGGAAGGGAGGAGGTATTATTCTCCCATTCTTAGTGATGACAATGTATGTTTTTAATTGATTTATGGATTAGCATTATAAAGTAACCTTTATATATAAATAAAATTAATAACTAAATAAAGTTATTAACATTATTATTTTTTAAAAAGAAAGATAACAAAAATGCAAAAGGAAAAAATAAAATCCATGAAGTGTTTGACTAGGCCAGCAGAATGATTTTTGCCCATGGGCCACTGATGTCTGGTCTTTAATATTCTCTCACTGTATATGCAGGGGAAATTTCTTTCTCTTCTAAATTCATATAACAAACATTGTCTGCACAATTCATTTGGAACTTAATCATGAACTGCCTCATGACATCTTTTCTATTATTTCTTGAGCTTTTGCTTAATTTTTAATGTCTAAGACTTTTCACTTGTTTTGAACTTCTGATCAAGTTTTAACTTCATTAGTGAAGAATCTAAGTCTTATAGCTCTTTATTTTCCCCCAGTTCCAGAGCAATGAAGCCTCAAGAAACTAATATTAGTTTCTTTTATTTCATATGAATGTTTAATTTTATAAATGTATATTCACTTTTTCAAGTATTTCAAGTATTTCAAGTATTGAGGGTATTGCAAATGAAATACTTATTGGATATTGTTTATTTTGCCATAGAAATTACTTCAGATATTTTTTAAAGATTTATTCATTTAATACATATGAGTACACTGTAGCTGTTTTCAGACACACCAGAAGAGGCCATCAGATCTCATTGCAGATGGTTGTGAGCCACCATGTGGTTGCTGGGGATTGAACTCAGGACCTCTGGAAGAGCATTCAGTGCTCTTAACTCCTGAGCCATTTCTCTACCCTCCAGAATTTTTTAAAGACATAAACATTTGAAGAAACTCAGTAACTGATTCACCTGTTTTCCTCTTTCCTTCACTACAGTGTGAGTAGATAGATGGAAGAGGAAGAGAATTTTAGAGCCATTATATGCACTGCTCTTTAATTCTGACAGATGTATCAGTAGTAATTATTATCCCCATATTAAAACTTTGCATATGAGACTTACAGAAGTCATAAAGAAGGTTGCACAGCTACCATCAGATATTTGACCTTTATTTGATTCTGTTTGCTGAGCAGAAATTTAGCTGTTTTCTTTTGCCCAATCAGCTTTTCCTACCTGCTCCAGGGACAGAGATGCTTATAAATGCTTAAGGCAAAGGAGTCCTGGTCCAAGATCAACGCAGTACCTGAATGATGATGCCTCTGTGTTTTTCTTTAGCAGTTCTTTTCTCTCCTTCTCCTTCTCCTTTTTCTTTTTTTTTTTTTTTTTACATTCTGCTGCCTTCATTTCTCCATGTTCTCCATGACTTTAATTCTCGGTTCTAGGACCTCACACAGAGTCCAGTCTTGGTTTTTATCTTTGCCACATTCTTATTCAGCTTTATTTAGCTCTCAGTCCTTTAACTGCTTTCTCTTAAGTCAATTTTTACATAATAATAATCATTCCCTAGGGAGAGAGTAGATCTTGTTAGGAATTTTGAATGTGATGAGTAGTGGGTGGGAAAAATCATGTCCAACTTTTGGAAGTGGCTGATTTCTGTCTCAAGTCAAGATACAGAAAGGAATTACATGAAAAGAGAAAATGCTTCCTCTATCAGGTGCTCATGGAAATTTCTTACTTCTCCATAAATGAGGAT
Source organism: Apodemus speciosus (assembly GCA_002335545.1). Taxonomy (NCBI): domain Eukaryota; kingdom Metazoa; phylum Chordata; class Mammalia; order Rodentia; family Muridae; genus Apodemus; species Apodemus speciosus. The sequence continues at coordinate 67,243 of BDUI01004816.1, forward strand.
TATTTAAATAACCAACCCTATTTCAGAATCATATTTATTAACCCACCTATATCACTCCTGGGCATATACAAAATGACTCTGTATCCCACCTTAGAGGTCCTTACATATCCAAGAAAACAGAATCAGCTTAGAAGTCCACCAACTGATGAATGGATAACAAATATCTGGTATCTGCACAATATAATTTTATTCAACCACAAAGAAAAATGGAATTATGAAATTTCTTAAGAAAGGGATGGAACTGGAGAATACTGTATTTGATGAGAAATAGAAACCCAATAAATTCTCTCTCAGATGCAGATTTTCATATGAACATTTAAGTAACCATGAGTGTTGGCAGAGGAAAGGATGCTGAAAGGGAAATATAAGGGGTAAAATGATTCTTTAAGTGGGGTGCATAGTGTGATATGATAGCAGAAGGGAGAAAACTGGGGTTGCAGTAAGTGGGAGAGGGGGCATGGGAATGARGGACATCTTCAAAGTGGTTGAAAAGAGATGCCCTGTGATGGAACAAGCTGTTCCCAGAAGCCTTGAGTCTGTTAGCTGAAAGTCCTAGTGCCAGGGATAGGCTACCTTCCAAGGAGGTGAGTATAAGGGAGGTCTGGAAGGCCCCCAAACAACGTAGGCAACTGCTGCTACTGTTGGTTGCCCCCAAACTAAGTTGTATGCTGGCTAGTTTTATGTCTACTGGATGCAAGCCAGAGTTATGTGAGAAAAGGAAACCATAATCAAATCTTATGAAAATGCTTTCATAAGAGTGTCCTGTAGACAAGTCTGTGGGGTACTGTCTTAATTAATGATTGGTGTTGGAAGGGCGCATCCTATGGGGGTGGAGTCACTCCTGGGCAGGTGGCCCTGAGTTGTATCAGAAAGCAAGCTGAGCAAATCATAGCACACAAGCCAGTAAGCAACATTCCTCTAAGGCCTCTGCTTCAGTTCTTGTCTCCAGGTACCTGCCTTGTGTTCCTGTCCTGACTTTCCTTTAGGATCGACTGTAATTTGGGCTTGTAAAGTGAAAAAACTCCTTCCTTCCCAAGTGTGATGGTTTGTATATCCTTGGGCCAGGTTGCAGCACTGTTAGGAGGTGTGTCCTTGTTGGAGTACRCATGTCATTGTGGGTGTGGGCCTTAATGCTCAAGTGCTAGCTGCCTAGAAGGGAGTCTTCTACTAGCAACCTTTAGATGAAAATGTAGAACTCTCAGCTCTGCCTGCATCATGCCTGTCTAGATGATGTCATTCTCCTGCCTTGATAATTATGGACTGAACCTCTGAACCAGCTCAATTAAACATAGTCCTTATAAGAGTTGCCTTGGTCACAGTGTCTCTTTACAGCAGTAAAACCCTAAGAAACCCAATTTTTTTTTTATCATAGCAATAGAAATTCTACCTAAGACAAAGAATAAAATCTATTATTGATAATCCTACATTCCCTGGTTATGGGAGATAGAGAAATGCACCTGGAACTGGGTTGGAGTGTCTTACCCGCTGGCCTTCATAGTGAAGGAAGATATTATCTCAGCTGTGGCAAATGCAAATTACAGTCTTTCTCAGCTGTGGACCATGGATTCAACAGTGTTGACTCTCAGACTTGATGTCCCTTTGATACAATAGTGGAAAGTTTGTCATGGGAGTAATCAACCACTTTATGACTCTATGTAGATTTACATCTCTTCCTTGAATTCATCACCAGAATCCCATGCCTGGGAGGTCATAGACTCTAGTTTTGTTTTCTTAAATGGGCATAATATTACCATCAATTTATCTGCTAAATGCTTATGTTTATGTCCACACAAGAGGAATACCATCAGAGCAATAGAGAAGCTGGTTCTCTCTTTTTTTTTTCTTCCTTTCTGTTTGCACATTAAGACTTGAGTCTCATTGCATGGAACTGGCCTGACCTCAAATCTACAAAGATGCACCTTCTTCTGCCCCCGAACATTAGAATTGAAAGTGATTGCTACAACATTCAGCTTTTGAGAAACATTTATTTACATTAAATTTTGTGTGTGTGTATGTGTGTGTGTGTATGTGTATAAAAGACTGTAGACTAGAAGCTGGTGTAAAATATTTTGTTTGTTCTCTACTATTTATTTATTTATTTGAGACAGAGTCTCATATTAATTGGTCTCAACCTTCCTAATGCTGCAGCCCTTTAATAGTTTCTCATGTTGTCATGACCATAACCCTAAAGTTATTTTGTTGCTACTTCACAACGGTAACTTGCAGCTTTTATGAATTATAATGTGAATATCTGATATACAGGATATCTGATATGTAATATCCACCCCCCACCCCCACCCTACCCCGCCCCACCCTGTGCAAAGGGTTCATGAGCCACAGGTTGAGAATATATGGTTTAGGTCCTTGGAGTTGGTATTAGACTATCTTTATCTTTAATGCCACACACTAGAGGCCATTCATAAACATTTCTGGTATTTACTCAGCCTACGGTAATAGTGATAACCTCCTCAAATCAACTAGGAAGTTCTCCAAACTTGGAACAAACACCTTTTGGTGGACAAAAGGCTCCTGGTGAAATTTCATGGGTTAGAGTTAGGGTATGTGGTAAGGGTCTGACTTTATTCCCTCCTCGACATGTTCCTTTGCCAACAGCATCTATTAGAGTAACCGCATATTGAACCATCCCTGCATACTCAAGACACAATTAGCTAATCATATGATTCCCAAGAAGAAGGGAAGAAAGGGCCTAGGTCCTGAAAAGACTTGATCCAGTATTGTAGAGGAGTACCAGAACAGAGAAATGGGAGAGGGGTGATTGKGGAAAGGGTAGAGGGAAGGGGAGTTAGGGGACATATGGTGAGGGGGAACTGGGAAAAGGGAAAGCATTTGGAATGTAAACAAAGAATATAGAAAATAAAAAAAAGAGGAAAAAATAGAGTAACCGCATTTAGGTGCAGGGGCTCATGCCTAAAGGGTTTGTTATATAGATGGGTGAGTCAAAAGGATTGAAATGCATTTGAGGTCAGCATGGACAATATAGAAAATTTGAGACCAACTAAACTTACATACTGATACCTATCTCAGGAAATAATAAAATAAATAAAATAAAACAAAGCAAGAGTCTACATGATAACTCAGTGACTACAGGTACTTGCTCCTAAGCCTGTTGCTCCCTGGGTCCCAGATGGTAGAAGAAGATGACAGGTGACTCTCAAAAGTTATCCTCTGTTGCTCCAAATTGTCGGTCCTACTTAAGGGTGAGCTCATGATAGACTCTTACATCAGTAAGGCAGAATCACAGTCACTGGAAGCTTAGAATGATTGAAAACCTCCAGGGGTATTTTAGGGGTCTGGATCAGGGCATCGTAAAAGTTGATAGCAAGAAGCCCCCTGAGTCTTAGGCCTCGAAAGTATTACCAGTTTTTAGATGGACACTCTTTGCGTGATTAATATTCTTATGCGCAGGACTAAGCCAGTGACTGACCTCAAGTAAAGTAGATAAGTACAACTGAAGGCTTAAATGCCCAGCTTTAATCTAGTTCTTAGTTATCATGTGGGCCCAAACGGATGGCCAATGCTTCTTGGCTAAAGCACTTTCTAAGCACTTGTTACAGGAACTTTTTAAATGATAGTTAAAACTTTCTTTGTAACGATAATTTGTGATGATTACATTCACTTAAGTGAGTGATGATTTACCAATGCCACATGCACAGAAGTTCTGCAGAGGCATCTGTTTCCCCGGTTCTAAAGTAAGTGTCTTAAAATGAGGGCATGGGAAGGATTTCACAAAGGAGGGATAAAATAACTTTATGGGCAGCCAGAGGCTCAGGTGGTTCCAAGCCCTGGCTTCTCATGCACACAGAATGAGACTTAAGCTCAGCCACCACGAAGGGCTGACTGAGCATTAGTCGAATAATCAGGGATTATCCACTGGGATAATCCTAAGGAGGCAAGTGCTCAAACTCTGACTAATCACAGAATTGCTTCCCTTAGCTTCCAAATGCATCCCCAGAGCCTTCCATGTAAACTCCTCCCTCAGAGCTTCAAACCACTTTTAGGTAAAGACCACCAAACTCACATGCCTGCATGGGCACACACACACACACACACACACACACACACACACACACACACACACACACACACATCATTAAGCAGGAAATAAAAACTTTTAAGTTGTTGCTACTCTGATTCAGTGGATCATAATAGTCTTTTGAAGTGTTATGGATGAAAGGAGGAGATAGAAACTGATCAGTCAGTGTCCTGCCAGGAATCACACAGTGAGCAGTTCTAATTCTTGTCCTGGGCCAGAAACTGGTGTGGCTTTCGTTCTGTCTTGGCCAGAGGTAAGGAATGTGTTTAAGGACTTTAGTTTCTGGTCTTGGCTCTTGTGATCAATCTTTTCCTTTGTAACAACTGCTTAGGCCAGTTTCTATCTCCTGTTTTCTTCATTGAGACTAGGAACCCAAAAGGGAATCCTGAATTCCTTAGAAATATTTCTTTAAGCTGGTGAGGTGCTGCTGTCTTTACCACCTTCCACAATTAATTTTGCCATGTCACCTGGAAAAACACAGTGCTTCAAATTACTTCTGTTGTTACCAGTGCCAAAGATGAAGTCAAAAATCCTTAATAAAAAAAAGGTAAAGGACAAAAAAAAGTAAATAATCACCAAGTCAAGTCGCCATAGTTAAGGAGAATCTACACAGTTTTTTGTAGTACATTAAACACGGGTGGCATGCATATACTGCTCACTTTGTGCAAAACTATCATAAGTGTTTATCTCTTTTGTTTATTTGGGGTTTGCTGGTCTTTCTTTTCTTTTTCTTTTTTCTTTCTTTTTTCTTTTTTTTTTTTTTGGACAGGGTTTCTTGTAGCCCCCAATGTCCTGGAACTTGTTGGATAGACCAGGCTGGCCTCAAACTCAGAAGTCTACCTGCCTCTGCCTCCTGAGTGTGGCATTAAAGGCATGCACCACTAAAGCCTGACATGATTGTGTATCTTTTAGCATTTCCCAGAGGATAGCTGAGATTCTACACAAAGCATGTGCAGTGTTTGACTGTCCATCAGTTATTTGTACAATCACTTAACAACTCCATTTAAATGTTGACTTATATATCAGAGTCTTTCTCTCTTCTATGTTCTTTCTCTTCCTTTTTGTTCTACAGGTAGTTGTTGCTTTAGGAAAAGGTACTCCATTAGCATTAGCTGAGCTGGCTCCTTGCTAAGGTTATCATGGTGCTTTTGCTGAAGTCCCCCCCCCCCAAAGTGGCAGAAAGATCTACATGTCAGGAAGCATGGCTGTGGCTTTAGTGCTATGCCATTGGGCAGTGGGTTGATGTCCTTCATCCTGGAGTGAGGAGGCTAGAAAGGCCAATTTCTGTTGTCCTTCCCAGTAGTGCCTTTGAGAAAGCAGTAGAGGCTGTCTGTAGTTTTTCATGTTAGAATATGCTAATATTTTCAAATAACTTTTACATTTTCATTGCAAAATAATATGCATATTTTTAAGAGAAGACTTAGAAACAAAACATAAAATGTATCATTTGCATTTAAACTAGTTAAATAAGATGGAAATTACTTATTTGAGCGAATCAGCATTTTCTTTTAGAATGTATTATGCCATCACCCATTTCTTAAGTTAATCGCTTTAGGAAGATGGCTGTGGAGGTGGTGGGTGGGTGGAAGCTAAGCACGGTACTTTAAAGCATTCTTTTAATGTGTATCTGCTTAAATTATTGTCTCCTTAAAAAAATGAGTCTGGTCAGCATTTCAGAGCACAATCAACCAGAAAGTAACATTGAAACATTCTTTTCCCTTACTGTGTTCTTGGTCCTTGTTACATTTTTAGGAAAAATACTTTTTTTTTTTAAAGAAAAATGTTAAATGTAGAGTTCTATCTGTAAATAAACTGAGCTATGCTTCCCAAATATTTATTTATTCATATGTTGCTCACACAAGCATATACAGGACCACAAGTATGAGCTATCTCTGACTAATATCACAAGAAACCATAGTCCATTAGGAGGGAGTTGATCCATAGAAAAAGTGGATGAGAACCTTTTGAGAATTCCAACTTTGAAGGACTAGTACGGAGCCATATACGGTTAGGTTATGCCTAAAATCAGCCTAAAAATCCACTGTACTGAAATCTATAGAACTGGTGAAAAGGATGAGTTGAGGAATTTCCACCTGCAATGAGGATCTTGCTCCAGACTGATTTCCCTGGGAATAACCCAGAGGAGAAAATGTAGAAGGTAGGGGGGGTTTGTTGTTCGGAGCACAAAGGCCTTTGCATTCACATAGGCATGGGGAAGGGGGGATTGTCTCTTCAAAGAAAGAGACGTGTAACCAGTTTTCTGCCCAGAAGCCTGAGAATGGAGGTGGTTAATAGGCTAGATAACTGTATGGCTAGCGGTTTCCCCAGGCTCTTACATACAAAACTAGAGATGGTGATTGCCTAGGTGATCTCTGTGCTATCTGTATGACTGAGACCATACCAGATCCTCCCCTAGGCTCTTAAGATAACACAGGTAGTCTATCTATAGAGCTTACTCTCATGGAAGAAGTGACACATACTTTGCAAAAAGTTTCGATGGAATGATGCCTCCTTGTGCATGTGGACTTATGTTATACCAGGAAACATATTTCGAATTGTACTATATTTAAATATGCCTAAAATAAACTGTCTGAGGTCAGACTCTAGAAGTTTGAACCAACACTGGCTCCTGGGCCATGTTGAATCTGATTTTCTTCTTGCCTCACACGGATTATTACTCTGCCAATCTTGTGTAGGATCAGACCCATGCAGTTTATTATGAGGTAAAATTGGGGACTCTTATGGGTCAGAGCAGATAATGACCAAAGAGGTAGTACCAACCTTTTAATTTACATAGGCTTTGAACTTTTTATAAAGTCTCTGGAACAGACAACTTTCCCTTGGGGCATATTCCAGACCATGTGATTCAGAAAACCATTTGGATGAACTCTTCCAGGGGTTTAATTGTGCATCTCTGTTCTTTACCAGAAAGACTACAGCTAAAGACCTTAAGGTCTTTTGGGCAGTTCAGGATATCATGTCTTCATCCACAGCCCTCGTTACAACTTGGATCCCATTGTTCTGACCAGTGTTCAGAGGCTGGTAGTTTGAGTTACTGCTTCACAAACTGCATATGAGAGAGGGGTCAGTTCTCAGTGACTTTCAAGCCTGCTGATACCTAATACTACCTAGCAACAACACTTTTCTCAGCACTTTGTGCATTGACTATATGACATGTGATTTGGACATATGGGTAGGGGCCAAGATTCTTTCTAGAGTTATTAATAAGCTTAATTGGCTTTTTAAGTTCTAGAATGAGATAATTGCAAGTTCAATATTTTCTTTCCTAGCTCTGCTTCCAGCATTAGTGCATGTCCTTATAATACAGGGAATACAAAGGAGAGGTCATTTTTTTAGAGTCACAATTAGTAGCAACCGTAAAACAATTATAAAACAGATCCGATGTTTCTCCTCTCCCCTGATCTTCTAGTAATCAAGCATGTGCTTGCTTAGTAATAATTAAAGTGAAATGAATTTAGGTGGGGAAGAAAGGAGGAGTCTTTCTGCTATTACCATTTCTCCTTAAACAGAAGCTGGACCATGAGTTTTCACCTGGGTGCTCTCTGGTCTCTTTAGCCAGGGATTCTTACTGCTGACATAGTAGTTCTCAACTGTGTGTGGAAAAGGCCTCCAACACATAGTAGTTCAAGTGCAAATTATGTTTTCTGGTAGGAATTATAATCCTTGCCACAGTGGAAAACCACTGAAATACAATATGCTGCAAGGCTTTTAGATAACGATTAATACAGTTGCCCAACTGCTTGTGTTGACAAATTGGGAGCCATGCATATTTTCCTTCTGTCTTCTTTGAGTCTTAGCTATTCTTTGGGGCATGTTGTGTCGCGTATAAAGCTAAGCTCTGAACACTGGTGGTAGTTTTGCCCTGAATAAACATGTGCATTGTGCCCACTCTTTTTCCCCCTCACTCTGGCGTAGACTGTCTCTGCAATCTCAGGGCTGCTTTTTAGCGCTGCACTTTATGTTCCCTGGTGTGAAACATTCTGTCTTCAAATGCATTTGGCACTTGCTCGAAGCAGAGTTAACTGAAAATGGTGCCTTTTTTTCCCAGGCAGTGATTTGCTTTAATCATGAAAGAACATTTCCTGGGATTGCTCTGTGATAGCATGAGAAGAAAAATGATTATCACAAACACAGTTTTGATATCCACCTTTAGATACACAGTCTCAAATGACTGTGGTACATTTAATATGTCAGAGGTACATAAACTCAGGAGAGAAGTTTATCTTATTTTAGGACCTGGAAATTTTTAGAGATAAATAATGTAAAGGAAAAGTGAAAGGGTTTGACATTTTATAACTGTTCCGTGTTGAAAATGAACATTTCCAACCAGCATCTCCATAGTGTCATTTTCAGAAAGAGAACAGAGGAAAACTTGCCGCGACAAAACACTCTGCAGTGTTATCTGCCACAAGCCAAGAAGGGAAGTTATAACCATGCCTCTCCTTGGAWGCATTTATTGAAAATTGATTTTAAATCTAAATTATATAAGTGATAYATTCTTCTTGTAAAAAAATTACAAAGTTCCCCACTCTTCCCACAGACCATCTGCTTCCAAAATCCTACTCCCCAGATCTCTAGAAGTCATCATTAACTACTATTAAGCATTCTATACATATGTTCCCTGGTATTTTGTGTCTATATTAGTATACAGAAGTGCACATGACACACACACACACACACACACACA
>BDUI01004819.1:12005-25013 GCA_002335545.1 Apodemus speciosus
ATGGCATGCAGTCATTTGCAAAGACATCRGGAAGATGTAGCAGAGACTTTCTTAATATAAAAACAAAGGTCAAATGAAGCTTCTAGAGGTGTCTAGAGGTTCTCCACACCAGGAAGACACACCTTGCTTTAATTCCAACCGACTTCCACAGACACTGGAAGTTCTAATGACAGCAAATTTAAGGAGCTGGCTTTGGAGGGGCATACCTGTGATCCTGGCTACTCAAGATGCTCAGAGTAAAAAGATGAAAAACTCAAGGCCTGCCTGGAAGGTAGAGTGAATTGAAGAGCAGGAAGCCTGGACAACTTTGTGAGGTTTTGTTTGGGGGGGCGGAGTCTGTGGACAGACCTCAGTGTTTGCCTGGTAAGCAAGCATGAAGCTGTGAGTTCAATTCCAGTACACACACACACACACACACACACACACACACACACACACACACACTGAGTCTTTTCAGAGAACCCCGCCCCAATCCCATACACTGTAGAGCCACTCAACAAAATTGCCTTTGCCATGCAAAGCAGATTTTTTTTTTTTTTTTTTTTTTTTTTTTTTTTTTTTTTTTTTTTTTTTTTTTTTGGTATTCTAGAGCTTGGCCACTATCGCCCAGCAGAGTAGGCTCTCCAGAGGTGGAGGAAGGAAGATCGAGAGTTTACGGTCATCCTTGGCTGTATAACAAGTTCAGTGCCAACCTAGGCTACATGAAACCTTGTCTCAAAAACTAAAGACAACAGAAAGCCAAAGCACCCTAAGCCATTGTTTGCTTGCCCCAGGTAAGGACACAGGTAAGGAAGGCTRCTAGRTCAACTCCCAGAGGACTGTCAAGAAATGCACTGAGGTCCCAGGCCTCTTAAGATGAATTTAGCACCCCCTAAGCATTAAGAAAGAAAAGGGTCATTACACAGACACTTATATTTTGAACACCAACCAGCATAACCACTGTGTCCTGACGTAGGGTCCTGTTCCCCTAGAGCTGGGCCCCAGGACACACACGGTGAAGGGCACCCTGGGGAGGTGACCAGGGGCTTCATGAACAAACACAGGGAACAGGTAACGCAAGAGAGCGGAACTTCAGGTGGCTAATAGGCACTTGAAAGTGTTTAGTCTGGCTGGGAATCCAAGAAATACGCACAAAAACAATCACACAGCCACCTCCTTCTGCCAGGTAAATGCACTGTCTCTCAAGGGCACTTAGCTGACGGAGTGAGGAAAAGGGCCTCTTGCCACACTACAGGAACAGTTTAGCAATGTGTACAAACAGCTTAAATATTCCATGTGTGTGGGGTGTGTGTGTGTGTGTGTGTGTGTGTGTGTGTGAGTACATGCTACTCGGAAGTAAACCCAAGGAGAACCTATAATTGCAATCTGAGGGTATGATTTTAGGATAATCAAAAACATAGAGTTACATTAATGATGAAAGCAATGCCTAAAAGAACGAAGATGGTTAACATATTCAATGGTTAATTATAATAGAATAAAATATGTAGTCTATCCCCATGAGAGGAGGGAAGGAAGGAAGGAAGGAAGGAAGGAAGGAAGGAAGGAAGGAAGGAAGGAAGAAAAACATGCTTAGTGGTACAAACCTGTATAATCCTAGTACTCAATAGGGCTGAGAGAGTAAGACTAGGAGAGTTCAAAGCTAGTCTGGGCTACATTATAGGGAGGCTCTGTCTTATAAAGCAAACATGGAGGGTGRAGGATAGCTTGGCAGTTAGAAAGGCTTACTTTTCTCACAGAGGACTCAAGTGTGTTTCCCACCCCTGTCAGGCAGCTTACAACTACCTGTAACTCCAGCTCCCGGGAATCTGATGTCCTCTTCTGGCAACCATAGGCATTGCACACACATGTACACACACACACACACACACACACGCACACACACACGCACGCACGCACGCACGCATGCACGCACACACGCACACGCGTGTACAGGTAAAATCTTTAAAAAAGAATCAGCAGCAAGTCAGGTAATGAAGAAAATTTCAGAATCTCAAAGGTAGATGATACAGCTCTTGATTCATTCTTTAACAACACAGCCAATAGAATTAAAAATGAAAAGCAGAAATAACGATTTTTTAWAATCAGCCTTCCAAAGATATAAGGATTAAAAAATTCAGAATACCCAAATTAAAAATAGGACAGCATTGCTAGGCATGGCAGCACACAACATTAATCCCAGCACTCGGGAGGCAGAGGCAGGCCAGCCTGGTCTACAGAGAGTCCCAGGACAGCCAGGGCTACACAGAGAAGCCCTATCTTGGAAAACCAAAGTGGTGGGGGGYTTGGGGGGGACAACATAGCACATTACACCTGAAAGCACAGCATATAATATACAGAGGCAAAGTTCACTGAGTTTGCCATTTCAAAAAAAAAGAACAAAATAAGCAAAGTCTGGTGTGATGGCCCAGTGGTTCCAGAGAAACTAAGTTCCAACCCTGGGGCCTACAAAGTAGAAAAAAAGAAAATGGCTCCCATAAGTTGTCCTTTGAGCTATTTGTACACACACAACAAACAAACAAAAAATGTATTAAAATTTTAAACTAAACAAGCAATTCAGTATGCTTTCTTGGAAAAAGAAAATAAAGGTACCCAATAAAGCACCCAAATAAAGCAAGAAGGAAACAAGATTATATGCAAATATTTAAAAATTTTAGAATTCATAGGTCACACAAGCAGAGAAAGGAAGCCTAGAGGCCGTTTTAGGAATCGATCCACACCCGTTACAGTGTCCTCGTGAGAACTCTGCACTGCTGCGCAGACGTCCRCCCYCAGCYACGGACTCTTTCATTAGTCAACTCTGAGACAGCTTCACGGAATCACGCAGGAAAAGAAAAGCCACCAGTTATTCCACATGACAGGTGACGTGCCCAAGGGCGAGAGGCAGGCAACGACATGTCAGAGGAGTCCACGAGGCACAGCTGAGTGGCCACACGCCTGTGAAATGCAATATTCCAACCAGCACCACAGAACAGCTGAGGGGCTGTGAAGGACTCAACTTCTTAGAAGGGGAGGGGATGCCTTTTAAAGGTAAAATCATTGGGTTTCTTAAATTATTATTTTAAAAGTTTACAGAGTGAACTAACATGGGCATCAGGAAGGAATACCCTTTTCTAAAAATGGAATGCTCTCATAAGCGCAAGCCTTACAGCTACATGGAAAAACACTCTTGTGCCCAAGTAAATAAATAATAAAAGGATATGGAAACAATACACCTTGAAAACTGTCCCTTCTCTGTTCCCCTGGGCAGAGGCAGCGCTGACAGGTTCCTGCTGCACGACTTACAGGCCCCGCAAGCATTTATTTATCTAGTAACACTTGAGTACCATTCAAAGAATTAGGTAGGCCATTCCCAAGGACTGAAGGATTTATGTGTCCCTAAGCTCTAGTACAGACCTGTAAGGCAAGACTCCTAAATACAGCCTTGATTGAGACTATTTCAGAGTGCTTGCAGCACACAACTGTCCTCCTTCCCCTTCAGGAAAGTGGCCTGGGAACACACACACACACACACACACACACACACACACACACACACCCCGAAACCGAAAACAATACATGATGCATGTAAACCTTCATTCTTACCACACCTAGTGTCTGCTTTTAAAGATAGTTTTATGGCATCTGTGTTTCCCAGTGACAACCCTCATCCTGCTCACACGTGTGTTTCTTAAGCACGTGCTGCATTACCATCAGGGGAGACTTGAATAACCAAAAGGCAGAGGACAAAATATGAATGCCTATTAACGGGAAATAGYATGCAAACAAAAAAGTAACCTGAGAGCCAGAATCATCCTGCACAAGAGCTTTAACCCGTCTGGGCTTCTGTAAGGGAGGGAAGCACTAAGGTGTGTCAGAGGGGCAGCTAAGATCTCAGGGTCTAGAAAAAGGAACTGYTGAACACCGCCATTTCTGCAGGCCGTCGGGAAACAGCCCATGCTAAGCCAGCTGTACAGGGCCGCACATGCTGCAGCCTGCACAGAGACAGAAAACCGAAAGCTCGAGGCACCTACAGCAGGGGCTGCTCGCAGGTTCTTTGCTTCTGTGCAGATCACCTGTTCTGACTGAGTAGGACCAAGCCTTCCAGCTAGACATGATCATCTGAGGCTGGCGAGGCCGTGGTGTGGTGCAGAGCAGCCTCTAATGGAAGTTGACACAAGAGGACTCTGCTCCTTTYTCCTGGGTGACCGMCATGCCTTCACAGCTTCAAGACTGGCATTACGTCTGTCTCCTTAGCTCGGCCATRGTGGCAAAGCAGTGGCCACAGTTATCTCAGTTGTCTTCATGGTTCGTGCTGKCTCATGGCTTTTTGCAAACTGCTGTGACRAGGACTRCCCCCACCTATGTAAAGCCAACCTCCCACATAGAGCAAAAAGATCAAGGATCAGAAAACCCAATTTTCTTGTTTGTTTGTTTGTTTTTTGAGACAAGGTTTCTCTGTGTAGCCCCGGTTATCCTGGAACTTGCTCTGTAGACCAGGCTGGGAACTCAGAGCTGGGATTAAAGGTGTGTGCCACCACTGCCCAGCAGGAAGCCCAATTCTTAGGCCATGATCTTCACGTATTTTGGTGAGAGTATAAATGGGATCAACAGTTCTCCTAGGGGTAACAGGGGCGTACCTACAATTGTATGTGCATAGACTCTGAACCCATATCTCTGTTTTCATCCCTTTACATGTACACCAGAAAGACAGGCATCAGGGCACTGTTGGCAATGGGCCAATGACTAGAAGATGAAAGCGTCCAGCAATAAAGAGACAAGCAAGTCAGAGTCCAGCTGCTCAAGGTAACACATCCAGAAACAAACAAACAGGCGGCTAGCTATGAGCTGACAGGAAACTTTCATTGAGGTATATTATTAAGCAAAAGGAAAGAAAAAGCAAGATACACAGTATATGCTATCATTTACATAAAATTATTCTCAGGCTGGACAGTTTTGTTTGTACAGTCTCTTGAGATGGTCTCAAGCATCCCAGGGTGACCTTGCTATGCAAAGGGGGACCTCGAGCTATGGACCCTCTTACTTCTGCCTCCTATCTGCTGAGATTTTCGGCAAGTGCCATCATATCCTGCATATCTCGTTACTGAACTCTTGCTATTTTAGGCTGAGTGCAGTGGTACATGCCTTTAATCCCATCACTAGGGAGGGAGGCAGGCAGGCAGAGGCAGGCAGATCTCTGTGAGTTTCAAGGCCAGCCTAGTCTACAACAAGTGTTCCAGGATAGCCAGGACTGTTACACAGAGAAACCTTATCTCAAAAAAACAAAAACACACACACACACACACACACACACACACACACACACACACACACACACACAGGAAAGAAGGCCGGACCAGTGGTTATGCAGGCCTTCAATCCCAGGACTCAATAAAGTGAGTTCCAGGACAGCCAAGCCTACACAGAGAAAACCTATCTTAAACTAAGTAAAATAAACAAACAACAACAAAACAAAACAAGAAAGAAAAAAGAAAGGAAGAAAGAAAAAGGGAAAGGGAAGGGAAAAAAAATTGCTATGGTGATATAGCTGGTTTTGAACTCATGGACTCAAGTAATCCTCTGACCTGACTGCTGAGTGCTGGGCTTCCGGCATGTGCCACTGCACCGAGAAAGACTATATACATATTGACTTGTACTTTCATAGGCTATCTCTGGAAGCCTCTAGAAGTTATGATAACAAAGCTTCAAGAGAGAGATAACGAGGAGATGAGGGAACACAGAGGAGGCAAATGGATTCAAAGAAAACTTAATTYCATTCTGTAGTCTTGTTTTGGACTTTTYCCCGTATGTGTATACATTACTAAAAACAAACTGTAGGCGGCCATGTTGCCTTGGCTAGCGCTTGGCATRCTGAGGAAGTTTAAAGGCAGCCAGGGCTGCTGCACAGTTGAAGGCCAACCTAGACAACTCACAGAGACTCCGAACAAAAGGAGGGGAGAAGAGAGCGGAAGGAAGGAAGGGAGGGATGGAGAGAAGGAAGGAAGGGAAGGAGAGAGGGAGGGAGAGATGGAGGGAAGAAAGGAAAGAAGGAAGTTGTCTCCAAAAATCAAAGGAACGAGGGACCCAGAGGACCCAGCACTGTTGACACAACATGCCCAAGAGAGCCCATGGKTTCTTTCTTCTGGCTTCTGAGACCAGGTTTAGACAAGTCACACTTTGGTTTGGCCAAAGCAAGAACACTGTGTCCTCTGACAACAATGTCAAATTCTTACTTGTGTGTAGTAAATAAGAAATATTTTACCTTTCAGCAAAGGTATCGAGTTTCCCCAACTCATCAGAGAGACCAACAAGGGAATCCAAAGTCCCCACCTAGAAAAAAAAAAACCATAAAGGAGTTAAGTTCATGGGCTTTCTGGCCTAGAGTGTGAGGTGTTCTTGTAACAATCACACAAGGGACTCTCACTTCACGTTGAGCTGGATGCTTTTAGCCAACAACCAGACTAAAAAGTGGAAAAACACTTTGGCGAAACATATAGACTGAGAACTATATATTTTTATTTTATTACATGTCAGTATGTGTGAATGCATGTATGTACAGATACTTATACATGTGGAGGTCAGAGGTCAACATGCCGTGTCTTCTTCACTTTCTGTCTTGCTTTTTGGTACAGTCTCCCACTGAATCATGGCGCTCATCAGCCAGCTGAGAACTGACCATGGACCTCTGTCTGTCTGCCCCGTGCTGTGACTAACGGTGCATGCCAGTGAACCTGGTACGGATGCTAGGGATCCGGACTTAGTTTCTTGTAGCTGTACATAGAACAGTTTACTACATAAACCTATGGACAGAACGACAGCAGAAGAAGCTGACATGTCTCTCATAGGAAGGACTAACATGTTGGTGCTGCCCTCAGTCCAGTTTACAGAGGTCCTTTTTGGATTATTTAAGGTCTGTTTCTAGAAACTGAATGAGATGCCCAAAGGCCTTTCAAAGGGTCTTTTCAGAGAGATGGGAAGAAAAGRTCTGCCTCCTCGGAGCGGGATTACAAGTAGGCCACACCCAGCCTTCTGCCTGGGTGCTGAGGCTTGAACTCAGGCCCCCACGGACTATAGCCCAGGCTTCCTCCCTCCCTCTCCCCCAACCCCTCTCTGAAACAGGGTCTCACAATTTAGCCCTGGAACTCCTTTTGCAGAGCAGGCTGGCCTAGAACTTACAGCAGCCCTCTAGTCTGCCTCTGGAGTGCAGGGTTTGTGGATGTGAGCCGCCAGGCCTGGCCTGGCCTGATCTTTTTGAGAAAAGATTGTGCCTGGGGATGGAGAGATGGCTCATCAGTTAAGAGCACTGGGTCTTCCAGAGGACCCAGGTTCCACTCCCAGCACCCACATGGCAGCTCACAACTGCTTGTAGCTCTAGTTCTAAGATCTCTGATACCCAAAGGTACCAGGTACACACATGGTACACAAACATACGTACATGTAAACAAAAACTGATACRAACAAAACAATAAAGTAGTTTTAAAAAGATGGGTCCTATTTCCTCATCTTTAACATTTATTTCATCTTAGCTTCCCTGTCTCCAAGAGCCCTCTCAGATCTTGAAACTCCCACTGTTTCTGGCCCCCAMAACAGAATCAGAAAGACCCCAGACTTCCTGGACTCTTTCTAGGTCAAGAGAATCATCGAAGCTCCTAAAGTACACACTCAGCTATGCAGTGGGTCTGTGTAGATGCAGCAGACTCTGAGGACCACTCGGAGGGTCAGAGTGCATACACAGCGCCCTCCCACTTCCCACCTCCACTCTATCCACAGCCTGCCCAGTTCATGCTTGCCTACAGCYTCAGGTCCGGAAGGGCCACAGTTAACCTGGGGCTATGGCATAAAGTCTCACTGGCACCTCTGTCATAAGCTCAGGCTTATTTATTATCACTGTTCTACATTTAAGTCCTTAGCCCTGGCTTCTGAGAAGCCACCTCCTGCTCAGAAATCCCTGACCTCCTCCAATCCATAATCTTCTCCTCCCTCCTCCTGGGAGATCTTACCTTGAAGTCTGGGATGGCAAACTTGGTGTTATGGGACAGGTTAGACTTTGAAGTTACGCTGTTCATCCTCTCCAGAGCTTGTAAATTTTCCTTATCGCCAGGGGCCGAAATAAGCCAAAACTCGGACATGTTTGTAAGTCTTCCGGTTATCTAGTTACTGACAGGCACCAAGACTAATGCACACAAACAGAAACAGGAGCAGAGATGTGTCTGGTCTACTTCGCCATTCCTTACCTCAGAATTAATCCTCCCTGGGCCCTGTCACTCTTTCCATTTGTCACGCCTGGCTTCCTTGACCTTCTAGTTCATTTTCAGCAGCTTTAAGGACACCCATTTGCTGCCAAGCAATATGTCTGTACCCCTGTCCCAGGGAAGCTCCTGGTCATAGGGAAACCTCACCTACCCTCCCTAGGTGGCTCTGATTGGCCCACACTGGCTCCTTGCATCCCCAGCTCCAGTGTACAGCAGCTCTAAGATGGGCAGACAGCAAGCTAAGCTAAGCTAAGCACGGGAGACTTCTGGGAGGATATGTTTTCATCTTGGCTTGTTGTATTTTATGGAATCCAGGAAGGGTGGATGAAGGTGGGAGACAAGGGCTTTTTCACAGTATAATATCAGGTCAAGCCCAGATCTCAGCTGGCCAATCTTAAGACTGGAATTAGCTTTAGAAACAAACTTCAAAGCAGCCTTTCAAAGGGCTACTAGAGTCTTCTGCTGAGGGAGATAGGTCTCGGTAGGACCAGGTAGCTGGCTGGGCYGGCAGAACCAGCAGTTTCCATAGGGGTGTAGAGTCTCCATTTGTCCTGGTCATTCAAATGTGTGCACACCCACACCTTCCCCCTCGGCCAGTTCTCCGCGCCTGTCACCTCCCTAGTGCATCCTATCCTGGGACATCTGCAGAAAACAAGAATCGAGAATCACCGCGGGATAACCGGTACCCCCACTGAGTAATTTCTTCTCTCCTCCCATCTCACCATCTCTTACAGACCTAAGACTCTGCCGGTCCCTGCTAACCTTGCACAAACCAAATGCTGTTCTTTCCGACTGAATATCGCCTGGGGACAAACTGGCCAGTGCGCAGCTCCTGGGGAGATGCCACCTGCCAAGCCAGGGAGAGTGCGGTGTGGGCACCGGTTTCCCATGTTCCCATTGAGAAAGTGCACACCCGGACCACGAGGACCCACGGAAGTACGGATTCGACCAAGGGAACGCATGTCGCCCCTCACTCGTTGTGGTCTCAACAGCTCGCTCCCCACCTCTGACTCTGGTCGCAGCTCAGCTTCGAGTCCTTACCAGGAGCGGCGGGAGACTGAGCTGTAGCCGACACGCGGGGACACGGGGCGGGAGGCTGCGCGGGAGCACAAGGCCGGCTCCYGGGAGGCAGCGGCTTCTACGGTCCGGTGCGCGCCCCGCCCCGCCTTTTATCCCAGCGGGAGGGGCAACCTCTGGCCCCTCTGATATTTGCATATGGGCTGCCCGCCTCCCTTGGTGTCCGTGTCAGTGTGGCGCTACTGGGACCCAAGACTCAAGCTCCAGAAAGACACTATTCAGGCAGGGTACAGAGGGGGCACTAGTCGACGCAGGGAGTCCCAGGTCCCTTCTGCGCGTGGGTTTAGCCCGGAATTGGGGGTAGCTGGGCGCCTGACCCGATCTCCATCCGCTGAACGGAAAGGTGGGCGCTAGTAGAGTGACCTTGGTGAGGCAGCGACAAGACAGATTCTCAAGAGGAGGGTCCTCCAGCCGCAACCTTTGCCTCCCATTCCCACTCCACCGCGGCCGGCCCTGTCTCCAGGGAGTCACCTGCTCCAGGGTGTTTCCGAAGTCCATGCACGAGAGACCGGGTTGACCCACGGAAAGCAGCGCAACAGGTTCACAGATGTTTTCCAACACACAAACACACACACCTGCAGGGAGCAGAGGCTCCTCTACAGTGTGTGTAGGCGCCAGCTTGCCCCTGGTTGCCCAGGAAACACCCATCATTCCCCACCCACACAGAGGGGATTTAAAGCTGCTGAAGTCGTGCTGAGGGACATAATTGAGGTGGCCTTCGTGCCTAGCAGGTGCAAGGCCCTGGGTTCCAGCCCTAGGACAGAAAAAATAACATGGGAAAAAAGTTGCATAGGAGTTCAGTGTGCCTAATGAGCTCTTACTAGCCCAGCCCAAAGTTCATTTTGGTTCCCAGAAAAATTAGACAGGCAGCCGGGTGGCTGGATGAACAGAGAGGTAGGTAGGTGGGTAAGTAGGCAGGCAGGCAGATAAATGAGAGATAGGTAGGTGGATGGATGAATAGACAGGTAGGTAAGCAGATAGATATAGGTAGACAGACAGACTGACTGACTGACTGACATAATTATAGGTTCTCCTAAGACTAAGTACATACTTTACCTGTAATCAGAAAGAGAAGTCATGAAATTGCTCCACAGATAAAAGTGCTTGCTACCAAACCTGACAACCTGAATTTGATCCCAGAACCCTACATGGAAAGAGAGAACTGACTCCCAAAAGTTATCCTTTGATTTCACACACACACACACACACACACACACACGCACGCACGCACGCACGCACGCACGCACGCACGCACGCACGCACGCACGCACACACCAGACAGATTGATAGAGCAGAGCAATAGATCTACAAAAATACTTGAAAATGCTGACCTTTAATTCCAGCACTTGGAAGGCAGAGGCAGKAGGATCTCTGAATTCAAGGCCAGGCCTACAGAGTAAATTCCAGGACAGCCAGGACTATACTGAGAAACCATGTCTCAAAAAACTAAAAAAGAAAAGGAAGGAAGGAAGGAAGGAAGGAAGGAAGGAAGGAAGGAAGGAAGAAAGAAAGAAAGAAAGAAAGAAAGAAAGAAAGAAAGAAAGAAAGGCTTGAAACTAAAAGGGGAAAAGCCCAGGAGTTACCTCATGACTGTAAAAACAAGACAGGAGTCATACAGTGGCACACACCTTTAACCCCTGCACTGGGAGATGGAGGCAAGCGGACTCTGTGAGTTTGAGACCAAACTAAACTACGTATCAAGGTGCAGAGCAGCCAGGTATATAGAGCAAGACCCTGTCTGATACATACATACATACACACACATACACACATACATACATCAAAAACAAGGCAAAAATAAACACATACACACACCCCTGAGAATTCATTTTCTAGGCTCTAAAAGAGGAAACTCGGCTTGTCCTTTTCTGCAGACAATGACATCGGGTCTTCTGGAAGAGATGATGCTAACGGGGTTGGTGAAGAAGTCATCTGCTGCTGCCCTGAGAAAGGAGTCTTCTCTCTGCTCTCTCACACTAGCCATATTAACCCATTCATGTGAATCTTTCCCATCCCTGGGGAAAGAACTTGATGTGTGTGAGACCTGCTGTGACTCCTGGTGGGTGGGAAGCCCAGATCCAGGACACTCGTGGTTTGAGGTACACTGCCATGCTTTGTAGCTCTGGAGTTCCTAGCACCTGCACTGCACATCATGGTGTTGAGACACCACCGTGCATTAGTCAGTCCTTGCAACATGTCCTGAGGGAGGACACCTGAAACTGAGGGATGAGGAAACACTGTGTGCACAAGGAGTCTGAGTGCCCATTCCAGAAAAGGAGTGGCATGGTGAACATTTGTTGGGGTGGTCTCAGTCTTAGACTTCAAATCATTCCATTGTTTCCAGGYCAGGGAAACCAATATGATAGACTTGGGACCAAATCACCCTGAGAGACCAAGGGGAGGAAAGCCCAGGGAGTTAGATGAACAGCTCCATTAATGGAAGAACTACAAATGGACCTTGGGGTTGGTGGTCTGAGGAGTGTGTCTTCACACTTGCCAGCAAGCCTACAGGACTGCGTCATCGCTTGAACTCGTGAAATCCTTTACACTCAACATTTTTCTACCCTCCATTGCTAAAAGCCCCTGGCCTAGCTTCCTCGAGACTGCTGGAGTGTTAAGAGTGTCTTTGACTTTATGATTCCGTTCTTCCTATAAATCTGATTTCCTTGAGTTTGTTGTGATTTGAGAATCATGTCATAGCTGGGGTGTTATGCAGTGCAGAACACTTTCATGGTATGTCTGAGGCCCTGGTTTTAATTATCAGCAATTCAAAATAAATAAACCACTAAGTAACTCAAATTGGTTATGGTACRGCACATCTGTATCTGGGATACTGAGACAGGAGGCTTTTGAGTTCACAGTGAAGCCCTATCTTAGGCACACACACTTGTACACATGAATCAATATGATTTCAAAGTCAAATAACTCTAGGAAATCTGAAGGAGAAACCAATGAGCTGTGTTTCTACCGCATCTTTCTCCTGAAAATCTGAACTCCTTCTAGTCTTTTATTGTCATTTTTTAAGATTTATTTGTTTTTGTTTTATGTTTTCCTTGCATGCATGTCTGCACCTCTTCATGCAGCGCCTTTGGTTGGGAATTATAGATGATAGCTAACCCAAATGGTACTGGGGATTGAGCCTGAGTCTTCTGGAAGAGTGGCCAGTGTTTTTCACCACAGGTCCATTTCTCCAGCCCTTATTATCAATTTCTTTTTCAACATCTATATTTACAATGTAGATAACTGCTGTTTGCAAGGGCAGCTCGACTTTCTCCACGTAACCTTTCTTCTGTTTACAAAGATGCTTCAGGGCTTACTATAAAAAATCTGGGAATTGGACAAAGTGGTGCCTGTCTGTAAATATCATGACTTCTAAGGTTCAGGCAACAGGATAGCAAATTCCAGGTTAGCCTGGGCTATGTAAGATGACCCTATTTCCAAATACTGAAACAAAAATGTTAAAAAATAGAGGAAATATCAAGAAGTTAAAAATACTACTAAAAAGAAGTTAAAAATAAAAATATAAAGAAGCAAAATATAATTCTATGATCTGAGAATCATCACTGTTAACATGTAAATTCTGTAAATTGTAATACATATTCATATATGCAAATGCAGACAGTTTTGTATGACTAAGTTTGTATGCTGTACTTAAACTTCAAATCCTCTCTCTCTCTCTCTCTCTCTCTCTCTCTCTCTCTCT
>BDUI01004819.1:58120-70802 GCA_002335545.1 Apodemus speciosus
CCAACTTGCTTCTTGGTCATGATGTTTGTGCAGGAATAGAAACCCTGACTAAGACAACTACCATCCTAGGTATATTTTTTTGGTTAGTGAATTAGTAATTAATTCACTAATTAATAATTAGTGAATGAATAATTTCTTAACCCTTCCACTGACACAAATAWTAAGCATCCTTTTTTGTCTTGTCAATCTGTTCGATTGTTTCTGTCTTCTTTTTCTGGATTACTGTGAATCTTCTAAAGTATTTATATTTCATTCTCTATGGCTCTTTGATTTGGGGATAACTATCTTACCCCAGGACAGAAAGGACACAAAGCAGTTGTATAGGGTGTGGCTATGCAAATTGTAGCCTTTGGTTTTACTTCATGCTAATTTTTTTTTTTTTTTTAAAGGAACATATAAGCCTCGGGTCCGGTGTTATGACACCTATCAGTTATCCCTAAAGTTTGAAAGGTGCTTGGATTCCGAAGGTAAGAGGCCAACTCAGAGCTCATAAGTAGCTTTTCATAATTGTCCATTGYGCTGTTCTTTAAAATGGGAGTGGGTTGTACAGGCTTTGGTTGCTGTAGCTTAAGCAGTTTAATATAGTGCTGCACTTAGCAGGCTGTAACCGCCCTGGCCACACTCCGGGCTGTGCACAGGGCTGCTCTCGGGCCAGCCAGGGGCTCTTCTCTTCAAGGCTGGTCTAGAGTAGGCTTCTAGTCTCACAGAGGTTMTGGCTGTGGGGCTGGAAGGTGGTGTCGCCTTGCTTCCTGGGTCTCAGCTGGACTCCATTTGCTTTATTAGGCTGCCAGCATTTTCTTTCTTTCTTTCTTTCTTTCTTTCTTTCTTTCTTTCTTTCTTTCTTTCATCTTATGTGTATGGGTATTTTGCCTACATATTTATCTGTGTCCCATACATGAGCCAGATACCACACTAGGCCAGAAGAGGGCATCAGATGCACTCAGACTGGAGTTAAAGCTAGTGAGCTGCATGTGGGTGCTGGGACTCAAACCTGGGAGTTCTGGAAGAGCAACACATGCTTTTAACCACTAAGTCCTATCTTCAGCTCTGAGAGACCTCTTTTAAGAGATTCATATGACTAAACAAATCTTCCCCTTTGTCATACTGTAAACATAATACTGTAAATGCACTCAGGGAGCAGTGCATCAATAACTCACAGGCTCCACCCACGCTCTCACCAGGGTGTATGGTACCCTGTAAAGGTCACAGGGGTCATTTCCAGAATTCTGTCTAATATAGGCAGCAAGTTAAAATGGCAAAGTTCAGCATTTATCAGTTAGCCAGTGGTTTAGGAACAACAGGAAAGAAGTACAGGGGATGCAGTGCTGTGGAGAGTTACCGGCATAGCCTCCTAGTCTCACCCCTGCCTCCAGAGAACATAGAAGCTTCATGTGCCATTAATAACAGCTCTTTTTCTCTGCTTTTGTATAGGGGTAAACTTTGTATAGGCAAAGAGTTACTGTTGCCTTGTTTCTTTCTTTTTGTTTGAGACAGGATTTCTCTTTGYAGTCATGGCTGGTTCAGAACTCATTATCTAGACCAGACAGGCCCCAACTCACAGAGCTCCTCCTTCCTCTGTCTCCCAAGTGCTAGGAATGAAGCCCTGCACCACCATGGGAACACCCGGCCTGGGGCTCCATCTTAAAGCAGCATTTTAAAGGCTGCTCTTCAGTTTATATTTGAAAATATTAAAAACTACTAAGAACATCTCAGCAAAAACTATGGCAAAAATTTTTAGCAATCATTCTAAATTTACTTTTATTCTATAAAAAAAAAAAAAAAAAAACTAAATCCATGCCGTGGTGGCGCATGCCTGTAATCCCAGCACTTGGGAGGCAGAGGCAGGTGGATTTCTGAGTTCGAGGCCAGCCTGGTCTACAGAGTGAGTTCCAGTTCAGCCAGGGCTACACAGAAAAACCCTGTCTCGAAAAAAAACAAAAACAAAACAAAACAAAACAAAACAAAACAAAAAACTAGATGAAAATAATGACTTTTTATTTAGTATTAATGGGAATGTTCTTCCTATTGTATGAAGAGGTAGGATAAACACAGCATTTGTGTATAATTATTCACCAGTTAAAACCAATTAGAATCCTCACATGAAGTTTGTGGTTTTGTTAGAACACTGTTTGATAATTGCGTTTTTTTTTCTATTATTTTTCAGTTGTCACCTTTGAGATCTTATCAGATGACTATTCAAAGGTATGTTTTGTAGCATTGGCTTGTACTTGCTGTGCTCAAGAATTGAGTTAGGAGAAGTTTCTTTTTAAAAATATGTTTACTGGGCTGGAGAGATGGCTCAGATGTTAAGAGCACTGACTGTTCTTCCAAAGGTCCTGAGTTCAATTCCCAGCAACCACATGGTGGCTCACAACCATCCATAAAGAGATCTGGTGCCCTTTTCTGATGTGCCTGAAGACAGCTAATTTAGATATAATAACAAATCTTCTTTAAAACATATATATGTATATATATTTACTTTTTATTTTTATATGCATATGTGTGTCTGTGACAGTGAACGCCATGTTTGTGCTGTTGCCCTTGGAGGCCAGAAGGGGGCATCGATCCCCAGGTGATTGTGAGCTGCTGATCTGAACCCAGATCCTCTGAAAGAACAGCAAGTGCTCTTAACTGCTGAACTGTCTCTCCAGCTCTGGAACTTATTTTACTAATAAATATTTTTATGATATTCCCAGTGTTAAATTAAAAATCACTGTAATAATAGGTAATACATAATTTCCTGTCGACTTTTGGCCAGGTACATGTGTGATGTGCAGTATCTTTTAAAAAAAAAAAAAAAAACATTGGGAGCGAGCTTTTGGTCAACCTAATTTCAAGTTGGTTCTCAGTGTGGTGTGACCTCACCTTTAAGGGATTGGTAGCAGTCAGCCTTTGTTAGGTACCTTCTGGTCTCCATCTGTGGTTCTGATTATTTATGTCAGCTCAGGCATGTTTGCCTTCGTCTCCTTATTTATACAAGATAAGCCAACAGCTTGTTCAGTTCTTGTAACTCAGCGAGAGGTTGTAGCGTGCTGTGGAGCAGGTCTGAGCACAACTGAATAGACTTTTCTTAATTGTTAGGGAAGCCCTTTCTCAGTTTAAGATGGAAATGATGGAAAGTGCATCATTATTCACCCTTAAGTATTCACCAGCTAAAAGGATTTCAACAAACAAACGTTTACATGCATCTTGGAAGAAAGTTGAACTTCGTAACTAACGTGGCTTTCCCTTCTGGCTTCAGTTCCTCCAACTAAGAGGCACAGATTGTCCTTTTAGTGTCATAGCTGTTTATCTAGGATTTGGGTATGGTGAATTTATAGCTTACTTTTTCTAGTATTGACAGATTTGCATTTAAATACTATGCTAGCTTTCATGCGCATCTCTGTCATATGCTAAATGTGCACACGTGTACACATCTGTATGTCTGTATGGAGTGAGCAGGGGGAGAGGTGAGAGTTTTTCTTGCTTGGGTAGTTTTAGTGATAATGAAAGGTAAGCGAATAAATTTTGATTGTTTCCTTTTCAGATTGTCTTCTTACATAACGACAGATATATTGAATTTCACTCACAATCAGGCTTTTACTACAAAACCAGAATTCCCAAGTTCGGCCGAGACTTCTCTTACCACTATCCATCCTGTGACTTGTACTTCGTAGGTGCAAGGTACTGGTCAGATTATTTTTACTTTCTCTTTTCCAACTCCCACACAGGTGACTTCTCTTAGATTACTTGTAGAATTTACTAAGTGTCCTTAATAGAGAAAGTGATGTGTCATTACTATGAAAGGGAATCAATCTTAGAAAAAAGGATTAACACTGTACACACACCACCACCACCACCACCACCACCACCACCACCACCACCAAGATGTGGCAAATTCTGAACAAAGTGTATGTATTTAGAGTAAGTTTTTATCAGCTTTTCAAAGAGAGGTGACAGCTTGTGAGTGAGAGCTGGGCATGCCCCTCTGAAGTTTATACTCACTCCCAGGAAGATACTTGTAGCTCACCACATTCTCTTTGTCCCTTGCAGCTCTGAAGTTTATAGATTAAACCTGGAACAAGGGCGGTACCTGAATCCTCTCCAGACGGATGCCGCGTGAGTACTCCAGTTCACTGCTGCACACATTTTGCCCAGGAGATGGAGCCAGAGGCTTCTGTTGTTATCAAATAACCTAGCTGCATTAAACCAGCATCCCGGGCCATCGGTTAAAAGAATGTCATTAACTAAAGCTCTTAATCATAACTGAAGGTGGTGTTCAGTTTCTTTTCTTTTCCTAACATCATCACCATCTGGCCCTATGATTTCTTAAAAGTTTAAGTTCTTATATAAAAAGACTTGTAATTTAATCCCAGCAAAAAGGAGGCAGAATTGGGTGGATCTCTGAGTTCAAGACCAGCCTCGTCTACACACTAAGTTTCAGGCCAGCCAGGGCTATAGGAGAGACCTGGCCAGCCAGGATTTTATGCAGAGACCCTGTCTTAAAACTGCAACAACAAAACTTCTAACCAACTTTTAAAAACTCAGTTTATTATTTTTACTTTTATTATTAAGTTTTCATCCATGATTTATTTTGTGTTACTTTTTTCTTGTGAATTCCTTTTTAAGACAGGGTCTTTTACCATACAGCTCTTGCTGTCCTGTATAACTCCCTGTGTAGACCAGCTTGGTCTTGAATGCCAAGAGATCTGCCTGAGTCTCCCTCCCAAGTGCTGGGCTTAAACGTGTGCACTGCCACACTCAATTTGTGGGAATCTTTAAAATTTTATTCTTGATTAGTAGACATTTCAATTTTTAGTTGCTTTTTTTTTTTTTTTTTGCTACATATTCTAAGTTACCTTTTCTTTAAAAAGAACTTTTTGGTAATTTTTTATACTTGCTCTTTTGCATTTATTTTGCTTTCTGTTTCCTCTTGAGACAGTGTTTCCATGTACCCCATGTGCCTGGCATTTAACATAGCCCAGCTGGCCTCCCTCCGGCCTGCAGCAGTCCTCCTGTCTCTTGCCTCTACAGCGCTGAGATGACAGACATTGCCACCATTCCCAGCTACACTTTGATTCAAAGAGAAGTTCTTCAGGAGTGACCCTGCCATCTACCCCTCATAATGATGAGCAGATGTGCAGCAGCGCGGGCTCAACCCCATGCCAAGGGTCCTGCAGGCCTCTACCTGAATGGCTGACAGTGGCGGCCGGGCCCGTGCTGTCTCCATTCACAGAGGGCAGCTGCACTGGGGTTGGCGGCTTGCCCAGGGCCCTGCACCTAGGCAGGCATGGAAGCTGGCTGCTGCCCATCTGTACATACCGAGCTTACTAGCTAGCTTTGTCTCTGCGAGAGGATTCTGAAAGGAGGACATGGAGTGGTAAAAATCCCGAGCTGGAAAAACGGTTTTGTTCTTCCCTAGTTTAAAATACTTGAAGTTTAAAAACTTGTAACTTCCACCCAATTCTGCCTCCTTTTTGCTGGGATTAAATTATGTCTTTTTATATAAGAACTTAAACTTTTAAGAAATACATTATTACGTAATAAAAAATTACCTGCTCTTTAGCTGCTTAATTTCCTGTTCATAGCCTCTGTTATTTATTACATATCCTTTATACTCTGGACTAGAGCATTTTGTTCTTTGGTTTAGTCTTCACAGTAACCCATTGAGGTAGGTCGAAATTCACTCCCGAGAGGAAGAAAATGAGGCTTTGTTTGCACATGCAGGTCTGGAGATTGCCATAGTGACAGCCTGTGTTCTTAAGGATGCCACCTTGCCTGGGAGAACACAGAAGGGCTGGGATAGTATTTCAGGTACTGGGGCTCTGGTGACTGAGCCGTGCCTTTAGCTCTCCCATGCCTCCATGTATTTCATTTGTGGATGAGAGCCTGCCTATTTCTGTCCACAGGGTTTGGATGCGCTATAGATTTTTGAGTGTTCACTGAGTGCCTCTTCCCCAGAACTAAACACTCCTAATACTTTTCCTGTGCTTGTGTTACTGTTTAGGGAGAACAATGTTTGTGACATAAATGCGGYGCATGGCCTGTTTGCCACGGGAACGATAGAGGTTAGTGCGTGCTCCACTGAAACGCGTTCCATTGGTTTACAGGTTCAGTTTTTCCATAGAATGTCTCTTTCTTTCTGCGTTTATTTAGTGTGCGTGCATTCCACACTTGCCACTGTGCTTTCGTGGAGATAAGAAGACGACTTATTGTAGTTGATTCAGTTCTTCTTCATGAGTCCCGGGGATTGAACTCAGGTTGTTGTCAGGCTTGGCAGCAAGTCCCCTTGCCCACGGAGCTATTTTTCATTTCAAAAGAGATTATCTGGGGTCTGGAGAGAYGACTCAATAGTTACAAGTGTATGATTGCTCTTGTAGAGGACCTGAATTTGGTGTCCACCACCCAGGTAGAGCARGTCACAACAGCCTATGACCTGAGCTCCAGGGGACATGCACCCACAGACTCATACCTATATACAGACATACATGTGTATCTAATTAAAAATAGAGACCTGTCTTGCATTGTGTGACCTAGGTTTGGTCCCTAGGGGTGTATAAATCCATGAGCCAATCAGATAATCAGTCAAACCAATTAATTAATTAATCTTTAGCTTTTAATTTATTTAAGAAAAWTACACCTTTAGGCATGTTGAAAACAGTTCAGTGATAGCATCCCACACATTCCTTTTTAAAATAAAAATGTTATTTTCTAAAAAGTTTTCTGAGCCATTTGAAAGTAAGTCATGATCATTATGACATTTCATGCCTAAATATTTGAAATATAATTTTGAAAAGCAAGGACTCAAGCTGAGGATGGTAGACCATAGCCCGACACTTGGTAGTCAGTGTGAGAGTTAGAAGCTAAAGGCTACCCTCGTCTTTACAGTAGTGCAAGCTGATCTCGGCTGGAAAAGTCGGTCTCAAAAAGCCAAAAAATAAGCTAGGCATGGTGAGGCATGCCTTTAATCCCATTTTGGGAGGCAGAGGCAGAGAGATCTCTTGAGTTTGAGGCCAGCCTTGTGTACAGGACAGCCAGTGCTACACAGAGAAACCCTGAATACAAACAAACAAACAAACAAACCCTCCCAAAACTAAAAAAAAAAAAAAAAGTAGTACAGATTAAAGCAAAGATTTATCTGATGGTCTTAACTACTCCAGAGCCTGACACAGGAGGATCACCTGAGCCCAGGAAGTCAAGGTTAGCCTGGATGACAGTGAGGTTCTTATTCAAACAAACTGACAAAGACATAAAGACCTTTTTCATATAAATGTCTTTATTGCTCCTTCCTCCCATAGGAGCCTACTCAAGGGTTATGTGTCTAGTTGGGCCTTTTTCATTTTTCTTTTCTTAGTTATGAAGTAAATCCCTTTGTGGTGAAGTACCTGTCACTGCCAGGATCACAGCTTAAAAGCTAAGCTTGGGTTCTGCGTGGAACTGGTGGTAGTAAATTTTATTTTTGGTAAATGTTTACAAGTTTTCTAGTTATGCTTTTACTTAAATGTTTTTTTTTTTTTCCTCTGTTCAGGGTCGAGTGGAATGCTGGGATCCAAGAGTAAGAAAAAGGGTTGGCGTGTTAGATTGTGCGTTAAATAGTGTCACAGCAGATTCAGAGTAAGTAACAGTCAGTCAACTTCTGACTTAAGTCAGTGGGTCAGTATGAAATTAATTGCCAGAGGATGGAACTCTTTCTGACTCACATCTTAAACTGGTGTCTGGTGGGCAAGCCAGGGAGATCCTCTCCCCAGTACTGCTCAGAGCAGCATGGTTTTTCAGTTTTCAGTCCTGCAGGATTGGTGACTGGGCAGGGCCCCTTACTCTTAGCAGGCGAGAATGTGTGCTTTGAATGCTATGGTGAAGGAAACAAGGGGATGACTCTTTTTTTCTTATTGTTATTAGTCTGATTCCTACACTTAAAACATTTAAAGAGTAGTACATACTTGGGAGAGAAAAAACATGTTCACAGGTAGCAGCTTGAATCAAGTAAGAAGGCGTCTTTGTCATCCGCTCACCAGTGTGGGCTGGCGCAGGTTGGCGCCACTGCCCAGGTGTTGGCTGTRGGCAGATCACCCTCAGGCAGCCTTTGCTCCAGGCWTATCTGTTGCAGTCAGTTCAGAAAAGCCTTTCTCTGGGCACTGCTTCTCCAGCACATCCTCCTGTACCATCCCTTAATGTCATGTGGGAGGGTGAGTGGCTGATGATGGCAGGCTACAGTGACACTAAGGACCCTTTAAATTATTGCAGAGTTTTGTATGATTTTCTTTAGGGTGGAAATTCATAACTCCTTTGAAAAGATGTTTATGTGGAGCATCTTTGATTAAAAAAAAAGTTAAGAATGACTCAGCTGACGCAGCTCAGCAGGAGAGAGAGCCTGTGGCCTGTGCAAGGCTGCAGGGTCAGTCCTCGGCATCACAGGAGCAAGCAGTCCAGTATGAAACAAACCAAGAACGGCAGAGTTAGAAAGATGCGTCTTCTAATATATAAATCTTACTCTGTGTTAAGTAAACTTGTGTGTTTGTTCCTTTTAAACTGCTACATTTAAAGTGACAATAGAAACATTCTTCTTGATTACTGTTTGGGTTTATTTTAAAATGATAGTATAGAGAATGTTAAGGAATTTTAAGCCAGGAAGTTCACTCCCATGTAGAATAAACTAATGCAAAAATGCATATTAAGGTTTTTTTGTATAAGGTGTGTGCCTGTGTATGAGTGCAGGTGCCTAAAAGGCCAGAGCAGGGCACTGCATCCCCTAGAGGCAGAGCTTGAGTTACAGGCAGCCTAAGCAGCCTCCTGTGTGGGTGCTGGGAACCAAATTCTGCTCCCTCAGGGCCGTGTGCTCTCCCCTCCGCTCTTCTCTTGCCATATTGTGTTAACCCATTCGTGTTTTAAAAAAAGAATCAGAAAAATTAGTATATTTAGGAAATACACTAATACTAAGAAAATAATACCTGCCTCTGCCTCCCGAGTGCTTGGATCAAAGGTGTGTGCCTGATGACTTGAGTTCAGTCTCTAGAGTCTCCCAGAAGGAGAGAACCGGCTTCACAGAGATGTCCGCTGATCTCTGGGTGCAGTGCGCATGCTCACACAAGTCTCTTTTTTTAAAAAGATTTATTTACTTGTTTTATGTATGTAAGTACACTGTAGCTGTCTTCAGACACACCAGAAGTGGGCATCAGATCCCATTACAGATGGTTGTGATCTACCATGTGGTTGCTGGGAATTGAACTCAGGACTCCTGGAAGAGCAGTCAGTGCTCTTTATTGCCGAGCCATCTCTCCAGCCAGTTTTGTTTTGTTTTAAAGCAAACAGATGTGTAGGAGTCACTGATAATATATCTTAAAGCAATTTCAAGTAGAAGTGCAGTAACTATAGGAGATGTGATACTACACAATCTAAGGAAAAGTACAGAAAAAAGCCATCTTAACTTTGGTCTTTAGAAATAATGGGAGTACTTTTTTTTCTGTTCATGATCTTTTTTGAGACAGTGTTTGTGTGAATCCTTAGCTGTCCTTGAACTCACTCTGTAGACTAGGCTGGCCTTGAGCTGGGAGATCACCTGCTTCTGCCTGCCCAGTGCTGGGATTAAAAGTGTGTACTACCATACATATATGATTGAAATACTGGAGGATTGTTTTGTCTTGTTTTGTTTTAATGAAAATTGATTAACATTTTGTACTGAATTTTTTGTTCTTTAGAGGTAAGGGATTTTCAGCTGTTGTGATAAAATATTTTGAAGATAATTATATTTAGTATAACAAAAGACACTAAGCAGTTTCCRAAACAGAACAGTAGAGGCCTACCAGCTATGTAGCACAGTTTGGCCAAGCAGAGCCTCCAGGAGTATATCCAGTGTTTGCAGGTCAGTGATGACTTCCCAAGCATCTAGATCCCAAGTTTCTAGGGTTTGTGCTAAGTTGTTTTATAGAAAACATAATGTAAATATAAGTGTCTACCGTCTTATTGCGTCAGCACTGTCTCCCTGTCCTCAGCTGAGGCTCTTCCCTAGTAGGTCCTCACCATTYTTTCCTCCTCCTCCTTTCTTTTCAGTTTATTACATTTGTTTGATTGATTGATTGTCATGGGCGGAGCACACCCATGCACCTTCATGTATGTAGAGGTCAGAGCACAGCACTTCTTTCCTTCTACCTGTGGGTTCAGTTGTCAGGCTTAGGAGCAGGTGCCCAGGGTTGGCCCCACCGAGCCCTCTCTCTAGCCCCGGTTTGTTTTTTGAGTGAGTCTCTCCCCTGTCCATATGGGCTGTAACTCCTGGGTGCAAGGGAGTCTCCTGAGTGTCTAGTCCATAGTAGACATACAGACAACCCCTCCCAGTTTATTGTTATTAGAAAGAACAGAGGTAGCAGTTAATTAAAGCTACCTGACTGCTTAACAGGTAGTGATTCTTTTCCCTTTTTATATTAAAACACAAACTTCAGGCTGCCCTAAAACTCACTGGGTGGCCAATAATGGCCTTGAACTCCTAATGCTTTTCCTCCCAAATGCTGGGATTRCACCACCCCATCTCTACCTTAGTACTTGATATTTATTTACCAGAGACTTTGGTGAGTTCTTTATGTACAGAAAGTGATGTTAGGTACTATAATTTGATGTGTTTTTGTAAAAGATAATTTTCCATCAATGACATAGTCATTGTTCAGCTTTTGAGAATTATATTTCAGAAGTATGTTAGTGTAGGGAAATGTATATAAATATACATTTTTAGATATACCTTTAAGTGACAAAGAAAAACATACAGTTGTCATGGTTTTATTATATTTTTGTAACTTTTTATAAAAGGACAGTGACCATTTGTGTTTATTGTCATGGGACAAGCATCTAGAGGCTTAACAAAATGTTAAAAATTGTTGGTTTTTTTGTTCTGCTCATTCAGTTTCAAATGATCTTATTATATTTTTTTAAAGATTTATTTTATTTAAATGAGTACACTGTAGTTGTTTCCAGACATACCAGAAGAGGGCATCAGATACCTTTACAGATGGTTGTGAGCCACCATGTGGTTGCTGGGAATTGAACTCAGGACCTTTGGAAGAACAGTCAGTGCTCTTAACCACTGAGCCATCTCTCTAGTTACATCTTATTGTATTTTATTTTATTTCATTTTTTATTTTTATTTATTTTATTTTTTTCGAGACAGGGTTTCTCAGTATAGCCCTGGCTATCCTGGAACATACTCTGTAGATCAGGCTGACCTCAAACTCAGAAATCCGCCTGCCTCTGCTTCCCAAATGCTGGGATTAAAGGCATGCGCCACCGCTGCCTGGCGTATTTTATTTTTGTTGTAAGATTTATTTATTTATTTTAAATATTTATTTATTATACGTAAGTACACTGTAACTGTCTTTAGACACTCCAGAAGAGGGCGTCAGATCTCAATCCGGATAGTTGTGAGACACCATGCGGTTGCTGAGATTTGAACTCAGGACCTTCGGAAGAACAGTCAGTGCTCTTAACTGCTGAGACATCTCTCCAGCCAAGATTTATTTATTTTTAATGACATGTATCTGTTCATATCTGCACATAACTGCTGGTATCCATGAAGTCCAGAAGAGGGCATTGGATCCTCTGAAACTAGAGTTATGGATGGGTTCTGGGAAATCAAACCCTGCTCCTCTAAAAGAGCAGCCAGTGTTCTTAACTTCTGAGCCATCTCCCTAGCCCCTGTTTTTTCTTCTTAATTTTAGCTTTATGCTTTTCCTACAAACGTTGTGGCCTGTCACTTGTGTTATTTAGTAAATTCTAGAAGGTGGAGAAGTTAGAAGTTCTGGATAGGGCAGGCTCCCATTCTCTTCCATGATTGTCTCTGAGGAGGTCAGCAGACTCGCCTGGAAACCAGGAGAAGTAATAGGAGAGTTACACGAGCTGACTGAGAAATAAATGTGGACAGTCAGTGAATTTGGTATCTATTAGCAATCCCCAGGAGGAGGAGGCAGTAGAAAAGTTCTCATAACATAAACTACAATTATTGAAGGATTCATTTACCTGTCTGAAGAAAGTGATAAAGTTGCATTATGAAATAAGCCTCAGGGGAGTAGGAAAATAATTCTGTATGAAAAGTTATTCTAAAGTTCATGCTGAAGAGTAAGTGATGGACTCTGAGGAGCAGTAGCCTTCTTTCCAGCCTTTGCTCAATGCAGCGCCAGGCTAAGGCTGTAGGTGGCAGGAGAGGCTTGATAGTGCTCCGGGCATGGTCCGGCCTGGGCTTGGGGCCAGCAGCATGCGGCCTTAAGGACTGGAAGCAGAGCTGTTGTCCACTTCTTTCTGTGGGACATGATCTCCTGTGTAGTGTACCTCAGCCTCCTGAGTGCTGGGATAGCAGGCATGCAGCAACACAGCCAGCTCTGGTCTGCTTCTGACCTAGTCTCTTTTTTCCACTTTAATCTTTTGGTGCTAGTGTGTGTAGCTGGTGCATGAGAAGCACGTTCTAGAATTATAGCCGTACCTTTTGTTCTTCAGTATCGTAGAGATTTAGGTCTTAGTCTTAGTATTTTAGATGAATGAAGTTGAGCTATTTTATTTTTAAAACAATTTTAAATTATGAGTGTGAGTGTGTGTGTGTGTGTGTGTGTGTGTGTGTGTGTGTGTGTATGTGTCCATGTGTGCATGTGTGCGCGTGCCCATGAGTGCAGGTGCCTACAGAGTACAAAGGTGTCAGATCCCCAGACCTGGAGCTATAGGTAGTTGTGAG
>BDUI01004819.1:74687-89720 GCA_002335545.1 Apodemus speciosus
AATAATAATAATAATAATAATAATAATAATAATAATAATAATAACAACAACAACAACAACAACAACAACAACTACAACAATAAGTCTTACTGATTATTTTTCATTGTATAAGTAGATGCATTGTGTTTATTTAGAGATAGTTTCACTATGTAGACAAGGCTTACCTGGAACTCACTATAGAACCTACACTGGCCTCACACTCACCATCCTACCTCTCTTTCTGAATGCTGGGATTATAATTGTGTTCTACCACACTGGCCCTTATTTCCAAGAACTCCCAAGGTACTATAAAGAAGGTGTTCATTTGACCTGACTCCTATCCTATCAGCCAGTGACTGGTTCCATTTGGATGTGTTCTTCCAGGCCCATTCCTGCTGTGTTTCGTGTGCCCTGGTTTTCTGGCACCAGTGGCCCCTTTCGCCTCTGTTGGTCCATGCTGTCATAGTTCTTGTTCTCGTCTTTTCCTTGCCCTCCTCTCCGTCCCACTTCAGTGGGAGATAGCTAGGCTAGTTTCACTATTTGTGTTGAACCAGAACTTGGCTACTGATTTTCATCAACCTCGAAATAACCATCCTGCCTGGGCTTCAGCTCCACCCACTTCTGCCCTGGGTGCACCACATCCTGGTGTTGGTCTTCTGGGAATGACTTATCGCTGCAAGAGCTGGCAGAACTTGTCAGCATCCCCATTTGAAGACATCACGCTGTAATTACAGCAATCAATTTTATTTTGGTACTTTTTGTTTCTTAAGACTAAATGCTTCCTCTTGACTAACATTACCTGGCTCTGCATGACCTGCTTTCCTTGGCTCTCTTTCTCCTTGTCTTTTTCCACTGCTGCCCACAGCTGGGCCTTCTTCTTAGTTTTCACCATGTATGACTGATACTCCGGCCTCGCAGGATTCCGGGTTGTACTTGGTTGTCTCTTTGGGGTTTGGTGGCACTGCTGTGCTGCTTCCCTTTAACCCTGATGTCTTCTGCTGTGCACCGGCACCTCGGAGGCTTTGAGTCTTCTGTTTTGTTTTGAACAGATCAACTCTCTGCCAAAATTTCTTCCTTTCTAAAACAAGAATATTTGATATGCTGATAAGACAAATCAGATTTTTGAGTCTGAGTTCTTCCCATTAGGTTCTTTCTTTTATGTGGCACTATCTRGGTTGTGTCTCCATTTTATTTTCTCTGTGTGCTGTTGCTAAAAGCTGTCTTGATGATTTCAGTAATTCACTTTCTGCTTACTGTTTTAGGGGAAAATATTTACGTCTTTGGAGCCAGAACATGACCTTAATGATGTCTGCCTCTATCCCAGCTCAGGTAGGCGCGCACTCCTGTACTGGAGTTTTAAACTGCATTTGCTTCTAGCGTAGCACCTGGATTGCTCAGGACAGTTCTTGAGTTTTTCATCTACTGGAAGAGGACAGAACAGGAAGTGGTATGGATGATTCAGAAAGGGCACTCTCATGACTMAGTGCTCAGCCCGCCTAGCTATTAGTAGAAACTAGTAACAAATGGAGGCAGGCGGCAGGTGATATGCTATTTTGGTGTATTCTTTTATGTGATTAGTAATGGCATGTGGAAATTGAGGTTAGAGATTTGAAGGAGGATGGAGTCACCTGGTAATAAAGGTTTGGGGATACTCTGCATCAAGTACTGTTCAGCAAATTATATGATAGGTTTCGAAATTCAGCAGCACCTTCAGGGCAGATCTCAAATGGGGTCTGAGAAAAGAATGAGAGAGCCCTCCCATTCTCAAGTCATGTCCTCTGAGGATGACACATGCAAGTAATTCTGCTGACAGGGTCTAGAGGAAAGCCTGGAACATCCCACTGCACACGTGCAGACAGTACTGTGCCAGTGTGGTACGGGGAGTCACGAGCCAGAGTTGGGGGTGGGGCAGAGGAGCAGGGGAGGCTTTCGGGGCCTTATGTGGAGGGCAGTCATTGAAAGGAATTAGAGTGGCTTTGTGGGTAAGGTAACTCACCAAGAAGACAGCGTCAGAAGAGGGTCGTAGGAGGGTCAATAACAGGGTCACAGGAAAGCTGAAATGAAGGGACAGGTGGGTGCAGGTGGTCACCTGACCAGCTGGGCTCCATCTGTCACTAGAGGACCCGCACAGATAGAGTAGGCCAGCTTAGAACTGCAGTACCAACGAAATAGTGTCTTGAGTTGAGTGAGCCAGCACGTGTGTGTCTGACATTTAAGTATTAGGCAGTGACAACAAGGGGTAGTGATTGTTTGCCACAGTTCAACACCTGGTACACCATAGCTTATGTGTCTAGGTAAGCAGGTAAGAATGTTCTTAAGTAAGTACAGATTGATCAGTGAAGAAGCCAGAGTGGGTATGAACACCCAAGGCGACGTGTAAGACTGGAGATGGCAGGAGCCATTCCGTGGGTCCATTGGGAAGAAGAGCGAATGGAGAACCTTCACAGGATTGGATAGAGCAGTATCGAAGGACCACTCATTACTGATGCTCAAGTAGAACCTGAGGCAGAGCCTGTGGCTTTGTAGCTGGGGCCTGGAGGAAAGAGCAGACTCACTCACTGCTTTGAGTCGGAGTGAGAAATGCAAGTCTATTACATATTGTATTACAACCCTGTGTAGTCAGTGGCCCACAATTTGTTCTTCCTCTCTGACTTTTGGATTTATTTATTTATTGTTTGCTTATTTATTTTTGTTTTATTGAGATTCTCCCTACATATTCCAGAAGCTTCCCTGAAGCAGTTTCTGGCCCAACCAGGCTTCAGACTCATGATTCTCTACCTTGGCATTCTTCGTACTACAACTGTGGGCTCGTGACAACATACCCAGCCCTCTGTCTTGCACTGTGAGTGGTCATAGAAGTTGGGTAGTTTACAGGATTAGTTAGTTGCCTGCCTGGTATAAGACAAGGCTTTGGTTAGAACTTTCTGAAATGGACTCTAGTTACATGCTCCTAGGGAGAAGGGGCAGTCAGTGAAGGACCTTGTCATTTCATTTGTAAGAATTGCTGGGTCTTATGCAGATGGGCGTGTGGTCACTTCTGCAGAGCTGAGGGACTCATTGAGGGGAAGGTGCTGAGGTACTGCAATGCCCTTACGTGGATTCTGGGCTGTGTAGAAGCTCAGAGAGGCCAGTGAAATAGCAGCTGGAAAAGGGGGAGGAGGAAGATTGGTAGGTGAGGGAGAAACAGTCTGAAAGGGTGGCGGAGAGTGATAAGGGGACATCACTCTGGAATATAAACCCTTCCTCCAGCTCACACACACCGCATTTCCTCTTCCTTTTGGTATTAACTTTTATAAGATCAGGCCAGTCTTCTGGTAAAGCGTGTGTCTCTTGAATATATGCAGTTGTTCTTCCTGGTGTCACTTGGCTTGTTTTCTATCCCATGCTGAACCTAAAGCAAGAGTGAAGGATTGATTGAATTTAGCAGTGAGGTCCCCCAACTTGATACAATTTAGTGAGGTCTACCTGCTTGATGGTGTGTGTTTAGGTTAAGGATCATGGACAAGCCAGGTGTAGTGGCTCCTTTCATGCCAACACTTGGGAGGCAGGGGTGTGTTGAAGACTGATCACACTATGAACCCCAAGAGTGTGATATTYACTGAAAAAAACTTTTTGTAGTTGTGGTGTGGCTCATCCTTAGCACACACCTTTAATCGTCTTGGCTGGAATACAGGCATGCCCTTGGTACACACCTTTATTCCTAAACAATGAAGGTAAAGTTAGTTTGTAGAAGGAAGCACCCACAGTTGAAAGTGATGTCTAATCGATTGGCAGACAAAGTGACAAATCAGAGAAAGATTTGATAGAATAGGATATGCCCAACTCTCATGAGAAAAGGGAGGAGAGGGAAGCCACTTAAGAGAGAGTGCAGAGAGGGAATGCAGGTGGTTTTACTTGGATAGTAATAAAAGATAGGTTGCAGGGAGAACCAGAAGATTAGAACATATTGCCAAAGTGAGTCTAAGACCAAACAGGGCAATTTAGAGACTAAGCCTCCAAGACAACAATTACACCAGGAAAATAAAAATTACTTCTAGAGAGGTCAGTAAATCTTTTGAGTTTGAGGCCAGCCTGGTCTACAGACCTAGTTCTAGGACATCTATGGCTACACAGAGAAACTGAGAGAAGCTAGCTTGAATCAGCCAGCTTGAAGAGGAGTTGACCAGAGCAGCTGAGTAGGACCAGCCAGCCAGAGATCAGAAAGAACTAGAAAGGATGAGCTTATTCAGCAGGAAGTTTCAGAGGCTGAGAACATTCTAGGCCTAGATTAGATTGTACAGAGAGAGGCTTAAAGCTTCCAGGACTAGGACTAGGTTAGCACATGGAGGCAGGAAGCCTCCAAGACAACAGTTACATCAGAAAATAAAAATTACTTTTACAGAGATCAGTAAATCTCTTGACTTTGCGGCCAGTGTGGTCTACAGACCTAGTTCTAGGACAGCTATGGCTACACAGAGAAAACTTATACTTTGGAGGGGAAAAATAAAATCATAGACACACCTCAAGCCAAAACGCAGGCTCTGCATGTCAGGCCTCATTCCAGCGGACCATCCTTGTGGGGAGGGTAAAGTTGGTTCAGTGTGTTCGGGAATCTTTTACCATGTGTGGTTTGGACAAGGAATGGCTTTGTCTGTCAAATGCCTTAGAGAAGTATGCCAGCCAGGCCAATAATTGTTTCACAAGTCGATGTAGTGTGTGTTGGCCTCACCGGTTGGCTTGGGCTCCCTGCTGCGCTCAGAGGTTGTGCTCTGCTCCGGCGTTCCCGAACCCATGCTCCCTCCACTCTGTGCTTTGTCTTCATCACTCTGTGCTTAATCATGTTTAGAGAAGGCAAGACTGCCTTCATTTTCACACACTCATTTTTGGAGTAATTCAGACCTAATCATGGCACTTATTTTAGTGATGGTTTCTTTGTATTTGCAAAGCAGCTCAGAAGATTGAGAGATGATTTAGCCTTCTTGGCCCTTACCTGACTGCTCACACAGCTCTTTGCACAGCTTCCATATGTGGAGCAGCCATTCTGCAGGTGAGGGCACTGTCAGAGGCAGYGCCACTCAGGGACCCAGTGTGCATGWCATGATGACACAGGAAGCATGTAAAGATGATACATGTGTGAGTCCCACCCCAGCCTGTTAAAGCAGGACCAGAGGTCCAGAGCCATTGGCAGAAGGGGAAGAAGGTGGGCTTTGGACTTACAATAGACCTGCTTCAGGCTTATATGCCCATTATGACCCTCAACTTTCTCACCCAGCACAGAGAGCTGCAAGAGACCAGCTGGACTGTAGAAAATGCCATAGCTCTTGTTCCCATCAGCATCCTCCAGGAGGGTGGCATGAGGAACACCCATGGGRCATTAGCACATAGTGCTCACAAAGTGGAGTTTCCATTCCAAATGTCAGTGAGAAGCTAAAGATCAGACAGATGTGTCCCTGCTGCCCCTCTTCCCAGAATGTCTGTCCTGAGCCATTGAGAGTGCCATTGAGGCTGTGTGTTTTGGTGTGGTGCTTTTCAGACATGGTTGGCCAGCCACCTGCCTACTGCCTTCCTTTTTATCCCTGTGCTTTTAGCCCTCTGATCCTTTGCAGAATGATGCTTTTGTGCACTACAGTAAAGATGGATAGCTAGCAAAGCGTGACAAACACTGCCTGTGGTTTTGCTCTGTCCTTTCTTGGCACTGCTGTGTTGAGCTGCCTACAAGCTTTACGTTCCTTTCATTTTCTGTACTTTTATCTCCCAGCTTGGCAGCGGGTTGCAGATGGCCCAGGGGTCCCCCTGAGCAGACCTGCCATAAACACTGTTTCTGGTCACTTTGCGTTTTGAGCGTTGGTGAGCCTTTCYGTTACATACCCAGATGAGTTCTGATATGGGCATGTGTCCCAGGAGGGCACTGCTCTACTGGATCTCTGTCACCACTTACAGTGGAGGAGGGTGTCTTGGACTCCAGTTGCTGCCCTCTTTTCCCTCTCTGAACAGTTTTGTTTCTCTTAGGACACTTAGTAGAAATAGTGTCCATAATGCCAGTCTCCTCATAGACCATTGCTGCTCATTAGAGAAAACGGCTGCGTTAACTCCATGGTCTTAAGTTTTAAGTGGCCTTTGTGCTGCTCTTGGAGTCATCTCTGCTGTTTGGTTTGACATTACATTAGAAGCAGCAAGAAGGTGAGCCCGTAGGTCCCATGTCGATGGTGGGATTCCTTTTCATTTTGTTGGGTGGTATTTAGACTACTTAATGGTTTATTTGATAACATTAGAAGCCTTTTCATTTTATCTGTTTTGAGTGGAGTTTTTATGCTCCAAATTATATGGGGCTAG
Organism: Apodemus speciosus; assembly: GCA_002335545.1. NCBI lineage: Eukaryota > Metazoa > Chordata > Mammalia > Rodentia > Muridae > Apodemus > Apodemus speciosus. The sequence goes on from BDUI01004819.1 coordinate 80,979, forward strand.
TGATGTTTATTTTGAAGGGTGCCATGCTTGCTGAGATCATATACAAGCTTATAAAGGATCCTGCGTTACCTTGTAATCTGAGAGATGCTGGCTGATTTTGTGTGTAGTCCTGAGAGGGTTGGCTGTAGAATATCTTGCCACCTTGGAGGTGCTTTGGAAAACTTGGGGATACTTGCTGGCAATTGAACCATCTAATACGTGACATGAAGTAGCTAAATGCCAACAAATTGTGGATTTCTGGGTTTCTGTGTTACAGGAACTCCTTTGTTGAATGACAGAGTTGCCCTCTAGTCTGGTTTACTTTTCTGAAATGTAGATGCCATGGAGGCTAAAATTAATTTCTCTTTTTAGTTAACTAAAGCTAACTAAAATTAATTTCTCTAGTGGTCCATTCTCTTAAAATTCCTTAAAATGATCATGGTACTCTAAGGGCTGTTTAGTGACATATGGGTCTTAAAAATATTTTATGTGTGTGAATGTTTTGCCAAAATGTATCTATGTGTACAACTTGTACTTTTGGTGCCTACAATGGCTAGGAGAGGGCATCAGTTTCCCTGGAGCTGGAGTTAKAGATCATTGTGAACCATCAGGTGTGTGCTAGGAACTGAACCTGGCTCCTCACAAGAGCAACAAGTGCTTTAAGTCRCTGAACCCTCTCTTTGACCCTGACATATAGGTCTTTTGGGGGAAGTTCTATAGAACACTCCTMTAATCATCTCGACCTACAGTTGRCTGTGAAGTTTAATGCAGAAATTCTGATGCTGGGTCTTTTGGTTCCTTGACTTCTGATTCTAGGATGGGAGCCTGTCTCTCTATTACTATTCTCATACTGTACATCTTATGCATAAAGCTGGAAACTCCCCAGACCCAGTGTAGAGCCGAGGGCCTCTCTGGAGCCTGCTCCAGCTCTAGCTCAGCAAGCCTGGGCAGTACGGACAGCGAGTGTCAGCAGCTCCTACACCGAGGTCTCTTGCCTAGAAAGGCAAGACTGACTAAAGGCAACTCAGGCCTTTAACATTTTGTAGAAATGGGTACTTCCGGTCACTTGTTTAACGTGTTCATTGTATTTCTTTTTAGGAATGCTTCTTACTGCCAATGAGTCCCCCAAGATGGGCATTTACTACATTCCGGTAAGAGCCAACAGGAGCAGGCAGAGTTTTGTGTTTGAGCTGGTAGTGTTGACAGCCTTTGGGCTCTGTGCTGCGCTGTAGATTCACTGGGGATATAGTGTGTTCTGCGGCCCAGTGGAAAATGTCTCAGTATTCTGTTGGCCGATTGTTTTGTGCTGTTTAGCATAGGCTTGAAATCCAGTAGTCTTCAAATATGCATTGTTGTTTGTTTTGCTGGGAAATATTTCAGAATCTAGAACTTAAAGCTATTGACTAGCAGAAGTCTAAATCAAAACTAAGAGTCTAGAGCAGTGGTTCTCAACCTTCCTAATGCTATGTGACCCTTTAATACAGTTCTTCATGTGGTGGTGATCCCCCAACCATAAAATTATTTTTGTTGCTACTTCATAACTATAATTTTGCTACTGTTATTGTTATGTAAACATCTGATATTTATGTAACGTAAGCATCAGATATGTGACCCTATGAAAGGTTATTCAGCCCCTAAAGGAGCTGAGACCCTCAGGTTGAAAGCTGCTGGACTCGTGTTCGTCTATTACCTCACTGTAGTTTGTATCTTTCAGAAAAAAGTTGCACACTCAAGAAGCCAGAACATCAGGATTATCAGTGATGACATAGAGTTTAGATTGTCATATTGTCATTCTTACAGAGTTGTTCTACTCCAGGAGCTTCCGTGCTTTACCTTTTGGTCTATAGAAGGAAAGAACAAGGATGTGTTCTCTTAGTCAGTAAGGCGGCCTTCATGGAGAGCTGGCACGAGTGGCGGGTATTACCAGTAGGGAAGCTTGAGGGCAGTGGACTCTCACTGCTGCTGGCCTCCCATCATGGCCGTCTTCGTTGGAGTAGCTCGGCGGTCTGTGGATTGGTTCTCACCGGCCTCCACCTGCTTCTGAGTTCCTTTGTCTTAGGAGGCTAATGTCGCTGCACTCTGTAGTGTTTGTTCTGAGTGATAATAAAGTGAAGGCTGTTCAAACAGGAAGCTGGGGTTCTCCTGTATTGTCATATGCTCCTCTTGCCAGCCTCACAGATGCCGATTCACCCATCTTCCCATGTTTCCGTGGCTTAATCGGTATTTGTTTGTTGCATCAGCTGTGTGTCAGGCACCATGCTGGATGCCTGCAGCACACGGTACACACCATTGCCATTGCTCCATCCTCAGGGTTAAACTAGGAAGAAAGGTGGTTTCAGGTCTGCACCATGAGCTGGAGGAGGAGGACTCTTTGAGAGTGCCTGGGAGGAGATACCCTTCCCCCAGAGTGGGCTCGGTGCCTGTGAGAAACTCAGTAAACTACCCAGAGTGACTTCAGGGAGAGTCTGGAGCTTGAGTCTGTACTAGATGGAGGGGCGGGTGAACCACAGAATGGGAGTAGCATCTCAGCAGCAGGAGAGTGCCTGTGGAGAGCTCAGGGAGAGGATCTCAGGCAGCAGAGCAAGCGCCCGATTGGGAAGGCTCTGGAAGTGTGTGTGCTCGGGAGGCATGCAGAGCCTGGCAGGCAAGTGAGGAGGCCAGGGTTGCCCTTTGGGAAGCTTGTCTCTACAAAGAGAATGACATGGAATCTAAGCTGGAAACAGCCAGAACAGGCTGTGACAGTTTCCTTGAGGGAAGGCAGAGCTGGGCTATACTTTTTAGCATCAGGACTTTGGTAGGTCCTGAGACTGTTTGAGAAAGAAACAAATCTGACTTGGCACTAATGTCTGCCTGTGGAGATACGGGTGGACCTTAAGAAAACCTTCCCTCGCTCCCCCTTCCTATCGGGCGTGGTCGCTGCCTTCTCCCCGCCAGCACCACATCCAGAGGGAGGCTCCGGGAGCAGTGGGGGGGCTGGGGTGGGGGATATCACAGTGGATGGTACAGGCCAAGAGCCCGTGTGCCATGCTGCCAGAGGGGGCAGGTGTGGGGAGGAAGACCCACCTGGTAAGAAGTGTAGATACGGGTTGTGAGGAAGAGGAAAGAAACAAGGGCGAGTCCAGGTTCTGCCAGGGCACATGCGCCCATGCTGATATCATTTCCATGCAGGAAGAGGTGGGTGATAATAAAAATATTTTCCTTTTGATGTTTTTACCTTGTGAAATGACCTTTTGCAGAAATGGCACAAATTTAATTACACAAATAATATATTCTTGTTCTTATTTTCAGTATTTTACCAAATGTGAGGGGAAAACTACATGCTCTGCCCCCATAGATGCTATTAATATTTGGAACCATTGTCTTTTCTGTTATAGTGTTAAATATGTGGATTTTATTTTATTTTTTTAATTTTCAGTTTTGCTTTTGTGTGTGTGTGTGTGTGTGTGTGACTGAGTCTCATGCAGCCCAGGTTGGCCAGGGATCTGCTATGTAGCCAAGGATGACCTAGAGCTTTCCTGATCTTGGCTTTGCCTCAAAGGTGGTGAGATAACAAGTGTGCTCTACCATGAGTGGCGACGTAGTGTTTTATAAGTAAATTGTATCCAGTTCTATAGAATCTATCTTAGGTATATCAACTCCAATAGTAAATCACCTAAAGCTAGTATTCACAGGCACTGAGTTCAATACCTAACGCTGGAAGGAAAAAAATCACGTAAAATAGTCAGGCACAGTGGATACGCCCATGACTACAGAATCCAGGAGCAGAGGCAGTAGGATAGCTTGGGCTACATAGCAGTCATTTCTACTCTATTTCTTCATTTTGAGATGGGATCTCACTGTCTGGCCAGGCTGACCTAGAACCTGAGCTATCATCCATGCTGCCTCAAGCTCTTGGTCTTCCTCCTCAAGCCTCCTTTCCTTTCCTTTCCTTTCCTTTCCTTTCCTTTCCTTTCCTTTCCTTTCCTTTCCTTTCCTTTCCTTTCCTTTCCTTTCNTCCTTTCCTTTCCTTTCCTTTCCTTTCCTTTCCTTTCCTTTCCTTTCCTTTCCTTTCCTTTCCTTTCCTTTCCTTTCCTTTCCTTTCTTGGGGTGGTGGTGGTGGTGGTTTTGAGACAGGGCTTCTCTGTGTGTAACCTTGGCTATCCTGGAACTTGTGCTGCCCTTGAACTCATAGAGATCTGCCTGCCTCTGCTGCCCCCCACCCCAGTGCTGGGATTAAAGGTGTGAGTCACCACCCCTTCCCCCGCCTCTGCCTAGGCCTTCTACAGGAAGTAGAATTGCAGGTGTGTGCCACCCAGCTTGGTTTCTCTGTTGTATTTTATTGCTGGGCATGTGTGGGCTATTTTACAATTGAGGAGACCTCTTATTCACATATAATTCTTTGGTTCTGTCTTGGGGTTGCTTGTTCCTTTCCTGTTCTTGCCTGCACTGGGCATCACACCAGGGCTTTGCACCTCGTGCTGGCCAAGCACTTTGCCCCCACACTGTGCCCCAGCTGACAGTGGGGTGTGCTATTGTTCCAAGCGATGAGGACTTGGAGCAGCAAGAGCAAGAGGAGCTGGGCGACTGATGACGAGACTGCTCTTGGCCCACGAGCCTGCCTCCCTCACAAAACCCCTGAGTCTCAGCTGGGCAGCTGACATTTGACGGGCAGATAGGAAATGGGCCCAAAGCCCTCTCCAGGTGCCTGCCCACGAGGGACCAGTGTGCACAGGTCTTGCTAGGCCAAGTGCTGAGCTGCAGCTCGGCCTCTGCTCTCCTTCCTGACCCTACAGTCTGCCTGCGGCTCTTGTACCAAATCTATTCCGCATCCCCATTTGTCTTCACTTGGCACCTGCTCCTTTTACTGCTCCTTCAAAGCAAGAGCAAGCCCCAGGGCTGAAAGCTTGCCATTTACCGGAAGATTAATATCAAACTTAAGGAGCTGCATTTAGCCCAAAGGCTCGTTTGAGGCCTATAGAACCAGAGAACTGTGTGTTTAATACATGGCTTGTGCCAAGTTTAGGAGGTCTGACCTGTGATTTGTACGAACATCTTATAAATCAGTACAGCCRTCCCACACATCCCTGCAGGCTGTGCTTCAGAAAAGGCAGCATGATGTTCTCTCAGCTTGTTCACTTTTGCCCTTCTAGAAGATACCATCTTTCCTGAATACTTGAAATCTTTGGAGGCAAACACAGTTTCTGACTTTAGTGCGCCGCCCCTTCCATATGCTAGGGAGACCAAGTGGATTTCCCTCATCCTCATCCCACTTTCCAAGTCCTGTCTTTGTTCTCTCTCAAGGGAGTTGTATTTGTTTCCTCACTTGCTTTAGCGTCTGATTTATCAGTAGTTTAGTAGCATAGGACAAGATCAGCGCTGACTCCATTGCAGGTTAGTTCTGCATAGTGAACACCTTTGGCAAATGCCAAAGTGACTCCTGAGGGAATGCAGCCCTGCAGCTGATACTCCAATGGGAATGCTCCTGATGCTCAAGGCTCTGTATAGCAAGTTCCTCTAAGTTCCTAGGCTTCACAGCAGGAGCCCTGCATCCTGAGTTGCCTGCATGTTCCATAGTAGATGCGCATGCTTAGCAGAGGGAAATGTATTACCATCTGTTTTGAAAGCTGTTTGATTTAGAAAACAAAATAACTGAGTTAGAGGTATATATTTTCAGTTTTGTTTGAAATATAAATTTAAGCTGCTAAAAAGGTTATGAAATAACCAAATGGTTAACCAACCTTTCAATCCTGGCAGTTATTTTATTTCATAGTAGTTTATTAGAAAAAAAACATAGTCTACATTTTCTGTATTTTCGTTTGCTTATTATAAATCATCACAATATACTAATTAAGATATTTTAACATTTACTATTTAATTTAAAATTGGAACATATTTTTGGAATACCTAGTCCCTACAAATAAGGCAGATTAAAAGCATGCAGGGTGGGGTAGGGGTGTTAGGGAGATGGTTCAGTTGGCAGATGCTTGTTGTGCAAGTCTCGGCCAAAATTGGGATCTTTAGCATCCACGTAAATGCCAAGTGCAGTGGCTCGTACCTGTGATCCCGTGCTGGGTTGCAGAGACGGGTAGATTTTAAGAACCGGCCGGCCGGCCAGCCCAGCCAGAAATGAAGCTCCAGGTTCAGTGAGAGACTCAGAGAGCAACAAGAGCGCGCCTGGCGTTGCCCTCTGTCCTTTATCTGGCTGTGCACTTACACACGTGTGCACGCCACATACAATCACTAATATAAGAAAGCATGCAACCCTTTAAAAACAACCAACCCAAGACTGCTGTCTAACCTGCACTGGTGCTTCTGGTAAGAAATGGTGGCTTGTGAACTTGAGCGGAACTGACATGGCACCTAGAGGAGACAGGTGGCACAGCATTGCGGAGCCTTGTCTCGGTCTCTGTCGGACTCGAATATTAACCCCTGTCCCTCTTAGAGGTAGTATGCAAATATTTTAAAAGCAATATCTTCCCTTTCAACTTTTTAAGACCTGAGGCTTGATCTTTGTCTGTGATCACAGCACAAACCTGGGTCTGTATCGTAAATGCCTGGAAACATAACAGTAGCCGTGTGAGGGTGGCCAGGGTCCAGGCCTGCTCTTCCTGGACAGCCCCAGTGTACCATCAGTTGTCTCCCGTGGTGACCATGGCTCCATGCAGCTTTGTGTTGTCTGTAACACTACATTCTCCTGTTTGGCTCTTTCAGTCTCTGCTGGCTCTTATCTCCCATTGATATGTCCTAGGGCCTGGGCCTTGGCTCTCTTCCCTCCCTCTAAAGGCTAGGAGCATTTGGCTCAGAGCCTGCCTTTCTGTCTGAATTCACTCCCTGGCAGCCCACTGCCCATGCTTTATGACCCACTACCAGATTCCTGTCCAGCCTCCTCCTCACCTGATGTGTGTCTTCTCTGGTGTCCTCAGCTCTTCCTCTTGGGTGCCAACTGCATATCCTGTGTTCATGCAGAACCCCAGCAGTAGCCCTCGCTTGTCCTGGCTCCCACAGGCTTGCTTTGTCCTCGTAACCCGTTTGTCCCTCTTTCCGTCTGCCTTTTGTTGTTGTTGTTGATGGGTTTGTTTGTTTGTTTGTTTGTTTGTTTAGGGTCTTCCTGCGTGATCCAGGCAGTTGTTACTACCTTGGCCTCCAGTATTCTGGGATTGTATGTGCACACTCCCATGTCTGGCTTTGCAGTCTGTTTTTCTTAAGTCAACATCTAGGTTGACGTAAATAGTTAAAATATAAACAGAACAAGTATAAACCAGCCCTGTAATCTGCTTAAAACTGGTCCAGTAAGCTATCCATTTGCTCAGAATAATGTCCTAACTGCTCACACAGTTTAAGATGTTCTGTAAGGTAGACAGAAAAGACTAGAGACCAGATTCTCTGTCCCCTCTCATCCTGCTGAAAATAGATCTTGGTAAAACCATTTCTACTTACAAGGATCACCAAATAGTCAGACCAGATTGCCAGGTAAACCAGCCATATATTAACCAAAATGAGATTATTAGAGAGGAATTTAATTTTGGGTGGGTGGTAGCTACTGGTATGCTGGTTGGTTTTTGGTTAGCTTGACACAAGCTAGATTGATCCGGGAGCCTTGGTTGAGGTGTTAATTGCCTTTCTTAGGATGCCATAGGCAAGGCTGTGGCATTTTTTTTTTAATCTTATTTTTATTTTTTAGCTTTATTGTAGAAGAGTAGAGTGAGAGGGGGGGGAGGCAGAGAGATGGAAGCTGGCCAGGCCACGTGGAAAGAGGGGAAAAGAGAAAGGTCAGAGAAGAGAGCGAGAGGGAAGGGAAGAGGGCAAGAGCTGGCATTTTCTTGATTACTGATTAATGTGTGGTGTGGGAGGGTCCAACCCACTCTGGGCGGTGGCKCCCTAGGCGGGTGGTCCTGGGTGGTGTCAGAGAGCAAGGCATGGTGGCACATGCCTTTAATCCAAGCACTTGGGAGGAAGAAGCAGGCAGATTGATCTCTGGGAGTTCAAAGCTAATCTTGCTTCTCAGTGAGTTTTAAGCTAGCCAGTGATACATTGTGAAACCCTGCCCCAAAGGAAAGGAAGGAGAAATGAGGGAAGGGTGTGAAGAAAGGAAGGTAAGCTGAGTGAGCCGTGAGGATCAAGCAATAGACAGCAGTCCTCCATGGTTCTTGCCCCGGATTCGGCTTGAGCCCTGCCCTGACTTCCCTCAGCAGTGGACTGTGCTGGGGACACTTAAGCCCAATGAACCCTTTTCTCCCCAGCTGGCCTTCAGTGTTTATCACAGCAGTAGACAGCAGACCAGGACACCCAGGGATTATCCATAGGGCCAAGCACTCTACCACTGTGTTACAGTCCCCGCTGTCTGAACAGAAAGACAAAAGTCAAAACAAAGGAACCAAATTCTGCTGCTTCTTGGCTTCATCTGTGGAAGCCAAGGCACCGTGTAGCCTGGACAGGGATTACTCATGTCTGTCTGTGGAGCATCTCCAAGAAACCTCCAAAACTCTTAAAGGATAACTTTTTTAAAAAACTGAGTTTGACTCTTGCACATAATACCAAAAAAAAACCCCGCAACCTATTAATTAAGTGAGGGAAGCAGGTGTATTTCAAGACCAGCCCTAAGAGGAATCTGGAAAGGTAGAAGTTCACATGGAATAGTTACATTGAGTAGAGATGTACAGAGACACAGAGGACGCTTTTTCAGACGTGCGTGGGGCTGAGTGACCACCAGACACCTTTTGGCATTCGTTTTGGGCTGCTCCTGGCTATCTGTGTCAGATCCTGTCACGCCAGAATCAGACAGTC
>BDUI01004821.1:50167-70975 GCA_002335545.1 Apodemus speciosus
CCTGGCTGTCCTGGAACTCACTCTGTAGACCAGGCTGGTCTCGAACTCAGAAATCCGCCTGCCTCTGCCTCCCAAGTGCTGGGATTAAAGGCGTGCGCCACCAAGCCCGGCCATATGTTTTGTATTACACTTTAATTTCCCCCAAGTGTATTCATTATATTCTCCTTTCATATTTTTATCATTCTTCAAATGATAATTTAAGATTTTTCTTCTTTTCAAATTGGTGATGACTGTAGTTGTTAATCTGATTTCTTTTAAGACTAAGGAAAAGCATTATTTAAATAGGTTCACTCTATTCTTGTGTAATTCACTGCTATAAGGTAACTCCAAAAGAACAAGATGCAGTATAAATCTTTCTTTTATAGCTAGTCATCAGCCCCCTAAACTCTTGAGCAAAAATGGTAATTTACTTTGCAGAGGACAAAATCTAAAAAGGGGTGGGTGTGTTTCTATCTGTGCTAAATTTTACATTTGTACAGTAACAGCAATATCTAATAAACTGAAATATTCATCCCACATCACATTTGAGACTCTGCATCTGTCCTAAAATTTAAACATTTTTAACATTTAAACATGTAAAATAAAATTTAAACAAAGAGTGTAAAAACTAAGATGCTAAATTTTCAGATAAGGATACAGCCATGCAACACTGGAAGAGCAAACCGATGGACCTAAAAGAAGATAAACAATGTATTCAGAATCAACCCACCAACCAACCAACCATGTGCTAGTGGCACAGGCCTTTACTCCTAACAATTGGGAGACAGACTTCTGTGAGTTTGAGGCCAACTGGAATACATGACTAGTTCCAGGACAGCCAAAGTCTACATCAAGAAACCCTGTCTCGAAAACCAAACAAAGAAACAAATTAAAAATTAGCACACCTTAAATAATAACCCAGCAGCACCATGTAAGACAGATTTACACAAATGCAATCGTACACAAACAGCCATGCAGTGAGAATATATGTAAATTCTAATGCTGAAGAAATGTTAGTAGTGTTGCAGGCAAAAAGGCAGTGTAATCACTAGGGTTTAAGTGGTCACAGAGAAACATCAATAAAACTACACGAAGCATCTAAAGTCTCTGCCTATAACTCTACTTCTAGAAAACACCAACTATGCTAATGATTTCCAATCCCAACTACCAAAGGGGCGGAAAACAAATCATTTCTGCAAATCTAACGTCCATTTGTATATGCTCATACCTCTTTTGTACAACACAGGGTGAAGGTGGTAGTGAGCTAGGAGAGTTTCCACTGGCCTAAGGACTGTGACAGAAGCTGTGTTTGGCTGACTGATTAGAACTGCGGTTCTCTGGAGAACTGGAATGTTGCAGGCCCAGAAGCTAGCTACCTTGTCTTAGGCTAGTCCTAGCCTCTAGAACAGCTATTCCTTGACCAAATCTGTGTCAGAACTGACATGTTCTGATTAACAGATTTTTTTTTAAATGGAATCTATTAACTTAGCAGATCACCAGCTTCCACCAACCTAAAAGCTAAGAATGTCATCAGATAGCATCTTGGGCCTATAGAAAAGCTTCCTTGCTATTTTGCTTAACTCCCTCTTTGATGTACACACCAACATATTTTAAATGTGCCTTGATTTATGACTTTCACTGTAGTGTAAAACTATAAAAACTTCATGAAACTGATTCCACATTGAAACATGGAATTTGAAGTAATCTAAATCTGTGTTTTCAAGCCATGTTCTAGCTATCTTAGAGAAAGCAATGGTTTTCATTTAAGGCTTCTTATTCTTAAGTATCATGGTTTGTACCTTAAGTGTCACTAAAAGGTTATGTTTTAAAAGCCTGACCACTGGCCAGACAAGCTCTTGGAACTTGGAAGGCACAGCCCAGTGGAAGGAAGGACGGTCATCAGAAGCTGGCCTTTATCTAGGCGCTGTACCCGAGCCTATTCCTCTGCTGTCTGGTAACCATCAGGCGAGCAGTTTGCTCCATCAATATTCTGCCTGCGATGTTCTCTCAACCAAAGGCCCACAGGCAAAGGAGTCACCAGCAGTGAACATTAGTTCTGAAACCCCTGAGCCTAAACACTTCTCAGATATCTCGTCACAGTAGAAGATTAGACTTCTACAGAGAACTGTAAAAGACAGCAAAAGTATGGTCAAGTGTGTGTGTTATAGTTAGATTAGTATTATTTACCCACTCTCCAGACAGTAGTCAGCCGTTTTATAGTACACATTCAAACATGAATTAGGACAAGGAAGCAGAATTGGATTGGAATACATTACCTCTGGCTGAGCAGACAGTTCTCTGAGCAGATGCCCGTTCCATACAAACCGCTGATCTGCCTGAGAGAAGTTTTGAAACTTAATGAAATATCTCCAGCAACAGAAGTGTTCTAAGATAGAAAATCACACCCATCAATGCCTCCCCTGGTGGCTAGTAGGATTTTCTCTGACATGTCCCAACAAAACACACTTCAAATCTCCCCCTCCTCTCCCCATTCCTATCTGCACTGTAACTCGCAGAAACTCTGGGCATCCTCTCCCACCCTTCTCAGTAATCACTGGCCAAGAGCTAACCTCGTTCAGAGTCTGTGGTGGTTTGAATATGCTTGGCCCAGGGAGTGGCATATTAGGAAGTGTGGCCTTTTGGGAGCAGGCGTGGCCTTGGTGGAGGTAGTGTGTCCACTATGGTCCTCCAGCACTATGCCTGGACGATGCCATGTTCACGTCTTGATGACAATGGACTGAGCCTCTGAACCTAAGCCAGCCCCAGTTACATGTTGTCTTTATAAGAGTTGCCTTGGTCATGGTGTCTGTTCACAGCAACAGACACCCTGAGAGTTGACACTCGTGTCTGTCTACACTGTTGCCACCCAGGGAGAACACTTTACCCAGTATAGCTACTGCATAGCTACTTGGCCTCCATCTTGCCCACTCCTGCCTGTCCTCCTTAGAGGTAAAGGAATTCCACACACGTCCTTTCTGCTACCTGCTCGGCTCTTCAGTGACAGCCACCTCAGAGTCGCATCTTTGCGGGGTCTCCTGGGGATCGGGCAGCTGCTATTAACACTCGGGCCCCTCTGGCAACCCATCACAGACAGAGGGCCCTGGGTTTACTCGGCTTAGCCAACGGACTACGTAGAGAGCACTCTGCTCAGCCACATTCCACAGGGAAGGGCCCACGGGATAATGACCGGTGGAGTGTCGTGTCTTTAGTGTGTGTTCCCAATTAGTGTGTACTACCCATACTTAATCGTTATCGGTGCTTAACAGTATGATTATAGAACCAAAAATTTTATAAGTCAGTGAAATGCAAATAATAACTTACTATTTCTAAAAGGTTGAATTATTTGGAATACAGCTTGATAGAAAGCAGAGTGCTAAAACAAAATTACTGTTGAATTATACATGGAAGCAGCTAGTAAAAAACCAGAGGATTCTGCCACGTGGCTTTATAAGTATCAAACTCTTTAAGAAGCTGAAATGGAAACCTTTAAGAATAAATATCAGTTGGAAAAATATAATCAAGGAACCAAAACAAAGACAAGTACTTAATTCTATGAAAAAACACTGACAACTCAATGTAAATTTTTTGTTGTCTGAAGATAAAGTTTTGAGTATCAGTTTTATTGCTCTCTATAAGTGGCATTTTTATTTAACTTTAGAAAACAGTCCCCAGCTGGGGATAGCAGCACACACCATTAACTCCAACACTCAGGAAACAGAGGCAGGTGGATCTCTGTGAGCTTGAGGCCAGCCTGATCTAGTAGTTGAGTTCCAGGGCAGCCAGAGCTCTATAATAAGATCTTGTCCAAAAGAAAAACAAAAACACTGAAAAGAAATCCCTTTCTGTCACAGAAGAAATAGTGTCTAGCACCTACAACTTAGGGTACGATTTTACTCCCTTGCAAAAGCCTCCCTCACCCATTATCATCTGACTGATAAGCCTCAACTCCAACGTAACCTCCCTTGGTAGCGCTGACTCCAGCATGACCAGGCAGTCAGACTCTCCTTCCTACAGGATCCCACTAAGTTTGGACCCTCGTCTCCATGGCAGTCACCTCTGCTTGTGAATGCCTGTACTATTACCTAAGTACACTGAAGGCTCTTCCCTAGCACAAGGGCTTCAGCTTTTCATTTTGGGTCCCATTAAGTAGTGCACGCCTGGCATACAACAAGCACAGGACAGAGGGGAGAAGTCCGATAGACACGGAAGGAGGACAGCAATTGGTTTTAAAAAGCATCGGTCTCCTTTCTCTCAAAGCCCAATTTCTTGATTATTTGGCTTCTATCAAACTTAACATACAATTTTACTTGATTACAATGTAAAATATTAAATAATCTAAACAGCTAAAATACTAAATTAGAGAAATGTATCATTTTCACTAGTCAAAATGGTCCATGACTGGCAATGTTGTACAGATAGCAACCTTTATAATTTCGTATGGCCCTAAATATGTCCATGATTTGTTAATTAAAGGAAAAAACATAAAGGCAGGACTAGGGTCATGGCTCAGTGGTAGAATGCTTCACACCATGTAGGAAGCCCTTGGTTTAAGCTCCAGTACCTCACATATATAATAAAACAATAACAGCTAAATAAAACCAAGGCAACAAAAGGCCATGTCCCTAAGCAGCAGAAACTCAGGGGGGCATTTAAACCTAACAGTAAAAGCACACTCATTTTAGCAAAACCTGTGGCACTAGCTTTGTGATCCCATTGGAAGGCTGAGGTGCAAGGATTCAAAAGTCAAGGCTTTCTTGGACTACACAGTGAGTTCAAGACCAAGCTGGGGTGAGGCCCTGACATGAGAGCCTCGGAGCAGAACCAAGAGTGAGAGCAGACCTCCAGAGCTGAGGCTACAGCCTGCGCCTTCACAGCAGGCCCAGAGTCTTAAATCAACAAACTGCTGTCTTCTACTTAGAAAGCATCACAGTTGACGGGCCATTGCCTATTAGAACACTGATTTTATTCTTATAAGCTTAATTATATTAATTAATTAATATTAATTAATTAATTAATTAATTAATTAATTAATTAATAGTGCTGAACTAGGAGCAATGAAATCACAATGTACGTAACACATTTCTAGCTTGAAGACTTGACACCCGAGTTTACATTTAATAGCCTGTGATACTTATGAAAAATTACAAACTCTGGGGTTGGAATGTAGTTCGGTGGTAAAGTGCTTGCCTGATATGTACACAGCCCTGTGCAATCTCCAACACGGTGTTATGTGTGCACGCACATACCACGCGTACACACGTTCTGAAAAGTTTTCATCTAATCACCTGTGTGACTAGATTCTTGAGTATTTACCTCAATCTATCTCAATTCTGGCTGTGTGTATACACACGGGGTAGGACCCTTGGTGAGGCCTGTGATAAGACATTTGACACATGGTATGTTTTCAAAGACACACATAAGATCCTAATATAGTCGAGAGTAACGGAAATCAAGACAGAGCTGGGAATATGGTTCAATGGGAGAGTCTTGCCTAGCACATATGAGGCCCTGAGTTTATCTCCAGGATTGGAACATAGGTGTTAGGAAAAAAATTATAAATATCATAGGTAAAAGAGACATGGCCCTTTAAAAAGCAACTACAAATAAATTAAATACCTGAAGATCCAGCTTACCCTTTCTAAGAGACTCATTTCTTGGAATTCCGGACTCGTGTTAGATAGCCGCTGCAAAGTATGAGTCAAGTCGTATGTGGTTGAAAAGTAAAATCCATCCATACTCAAGACATGGTTTAGCATTGCTAGGAAAGTTTTATTATCTTGTAACTGTAAAAAAGAAAAGGGGGAGTTTGAGACAGGTCACAGTTGAAAAGAAAATCTATCAGCATAAGAAGACAGTAAAATTAAAAACCACCCCATTAAATAACACCAACATAAGCACTCAGCCAGAGAGGGGAGTACTCTACAAGTACTGCAGGTAATTAAACACACTTGGTGCAGGTGCAGCCTCCTCCCTCTGGTATCGACTATTTAAAGCAGAAGAGTTGCTTTAAGAAAACACCCCCATGGTAGGTCACAGCACTCAGTGAACTGCACTTTCTAAGTTCTCTGCCCTTCACTCTGTCCTGTCTCAGTGGTGTACCATCGTCCTCCTCATTAGCATTGAAACACACAGAGCACGAGATTAGCACTGGCCTCACTTTCAGAAAATTTCCCTGGGGTGGATTGGATAGGAAATAAAACAATTGTTTTTCATTACGACAAAGATTAGAAAGCCTAGCAAAATTATTACCTTTATTTTGTAATAATAATTTTAGCAGGCTTTCCCAATTAAAAACAATATTGACTTTTTAAAAAGAAAAATTGTTTAAAAAATAAACTGTCAAGGTTTGGTAATGTTAGTAGTCATCAAATAATTAATATGTAAACTTATGTGTTATAAATGTATATACCACATATTTGAGCACAGACTAGTAAAAGCAAAATATATGTAGTAAATATCACAAAATTTAGCTTTATGGTTTGACAACACAGTAGTCAAAGAAATTGTCCAAGAAAGCATTCCTAGGTAGCTACAATGAATACAGCTGCTTTTATTTTACAACACATATGTGTATGTACACATGTGTTGGTGCATGTGACATCACATGGGGGATAGGGKGGAGAAACCAGAGAACAGCTTTGGGTGTTATTATTTGGGAGACCATCTATCTTTTTTACAACTTTTATTTATTTCATGTGTATGAATGTCTTATCTACATATATAGAGGCAAAACATACATATATTTGTATGTATACCATGTGTGAGCCAAGTGGCAGAAAAGGGCATCAGGTACCCTGAAACCGAAGCTCTGGAGAGTGGTGAGCCGCCCTGTGGGTGTTGGTGAGCCGCCCTGTGGGTGTCATGAACCAAGTCCATAGATCTGCAAGAGCAGAGTGCTCCTACCTCTAAGACGTCTCTCCAGGTCCCATCTCTTTATTGAGGTGAAATTTCTTAGAGCCCTGGAACTCACAGGTTAGTTGAGGCTGTTTGGTCAACAATGCCTAAGAATTCATCTGTGTCTGTCGCCTATCATCACTGGATTGAACATGAGTTACCATGTTTGGGTTTTAATTGGAGTTCTAGGGATCAAACTCATGCCCTCATGGTGGAAAGGCAAGTGCTTTAAAGACTGACCTCCAAGCTTCATCTTTATTTGTTCAAAGTATTATTTCTCATGGATAATGAATATACTAATATAATAGGAAAATGGAAATTCTAAAACATAAAAAGCATATCTTAACAGTTTTACTTGGTAAGGCAGTGYTATGATTTGGTGTTTTTTACAGGTAAGCCCTATGTTTTGGAAAACCAAGTCTTGTGGAAACAAGAATCCTCCCTGAGGATAAGACAGATGTTGGGTATGAGAGAATTTTCTGGTATGCTGCCTTTGCTCCTATGTAAGTAACCCTAATTTTCTTAAAGCCTTATTTATTTATTTATTTATTTATTTATTTATTTATTTATCTATCGTATATGAATACACTGTAGCTGTCTTCAGACACACTAGAAGAGACATCAGATCCCATTACAGATGGATGTGAGCCACCATGTGGCTGCTGGGAATTGAACTCAGGACCTCTGGAAGAGCAGTCAGTGTTCTTAACCACTGAGCTGTCTCTTCAGCACCTTAAGTAACCCTAATTAAATACACTAATTCACACACAAAAAACAAAACCTATAACAAAAATTAACCTTGGTAGCCAGGAACAGTGGTACATGCCTTTAATCCTAGTGCCCAGAAAGCAGAGGCAGGTGGATCACTCTGAGTTCCATGCCTGCCATGGCTACACAGTAAGGCATTGTCTCACCAGAAAAACAACAAAACCAAAACAAGCAAGCAAGCAAGCAAGCAAAGAAAACTCAAGTATAAAACATTTTTAAAAGCGCATGCCTTAATCCAAGYACTCCAGGCARAATCTCCGTAGGTTTGAGGCCAGCCTGGTCTACACAGTGAGTTCCAGGATACCCGGAGTTAAATAATGGGGATAGTTGGGAAGGGCATTTTAAAAGAACAAACACTGTAAATTACTTTGGAAACAAACATTCTGAAGAYGTGTAACTTTGTAACACCAATAATCACKTCTGGAAAGTTTGCAAGCCTCAAGGGGGGCTTGGCAGATTATTGCTTGGTGGGTACCAGGCTCGCCATGCAAGCTGCGGACCTGAGTTCAGACCCCTAAGGCCCGCCGCACCCTGGGCTCCACCCGCCAGTCTACTAGCACCACGTTCAGGTCCGTGAGTCCTCTGTTGTGAACCTGACCAGTCAGTCTTGGGGTGTGCATCCAATAATTCGTGCTTAACTGAACTCAGCGTTCATATGGCCCTGTGGCAGTCCCCGAACTCCAACAATCATAAGTTATAACTGAATGTTGTAAGTGAAGGTGATATTAGCATTATATTCAATGATCGAATGTATTTACACCTCTGACATACATAGAGCCTCACTACACAGCTCCGCCGGGCCTGAACTCTGGCTCCTCCTATCTCAGACTCTCAGTGCTGGAATTACAAGTGTGCACCACTACACCAGTAGTAGGTACTGCTGGGTTCAGTTTTAACTCGAACTATCAGAAACATAAAACTAAAAACATTTTCCTTCAAAAAGACTTGTCAAGAACCTGAGCAGTGCCGGCTGCCGCCCCTCGTCGCACAGTTTATGCCTGAGACTATCTGCTCTGACACTGGCAAACATTACCCAGTCTTCAAGYCTACAGGAGCTTTTGGCATTTCATCCTTGGCACTCTGAGTGCCGTAACACTCTGGCAGTTTCTTTAACAGAAAGTGCGTTGTGACGGGGACGGGGTAACTAAACCTCTGGCTTTGTATCCAATCTCTAGGCCCGTGACTGCTACNCAAGTATTAAGTTCTTTTATTTTTATTTATTTTTGTTTTTTCAAGATGAAGGTTTCTCTGTGTAGCCCTGGCTGTCCTGTGATTCACTCTGTAGACCAGGCTGGCCTCCAACTCCCGAGATCTGTCTGCCTCTGCCTTCCAAGTGCTGGGATTAAAGGCGTGCATCATCATCACCCAGCAAGTATGAAGTTTTTGGGCATTCTATTTGTTCTTTTTTTCTCTGTAAGAACTTCATAATTTAAAATTTTCATTACTTAAAAATAAAACCAGCAAAATATATAAACTTTTAAAAATTGCTTTTTTAATGATTTTTCTAAAAAAAAAAATGTGCCTTGATGTTTTATGTACACATGTGTCCGGGTGAGACGTCAGATCCCTTGGGCCTGGTCAGTTGTGAGCCACCATGTGGGTGCTGAGAACTGAACCCCGAGTCCTCTGGGRGAGCATTCAGTGCTCTCAACCACGGAGTCATCTCTCCAGTCCCTTAAACAATGTTTTCATGGATAGGTAGAAACGTAGTAAAACAACTTTATTTACAAATTATTTAACAACTAGGCTTATAAAAAAAATCCATCTACATATTACAACCCCCTACTGTATGGGATTTTTGAGCTTTGCAATTAAAAACTACTGAAGTCTTACCTGAATATCAGTTAAGTGCAACATTGTCTTCTTATAAGAAAGAACATCAAAATCTGTGGCTTTCCAGATTGCATGATTAAAAAATTCACCTACTTTCACCTTTTTGGTAATGACTACAAGATAATTACCTGGAAAAAAAAAAGAAAGAAAGAAAAGGCCAATGTTTAAAAGAAAATACAGAATGGGGCTGGGCACTCAGACCAGTGGTAGAGCCTACAGCTCAGCATGTGTGAGACCTTGGGTCTGAGTCCTCGCATATCACAAAAACAACAGACAGAAAACACAAATTAATAGCCCTTATATGTAAACTTTAAAGCCTGGAAAAATGAGACTTCACTGAGCACCTCCAATAAAAGGCCCATTTTTTAAAGCATTCTTAAAACTTGTGAATAGAAAGAGTAATATACATTTAGAAAAAAAAATCCTATTAAAAGGACAATCAATATTTTTCTCAAGAAGATAAAAGCAAACCTTTTGACAGCCAAACAACTGAGTTTAGCTGGTAGGGAGTAGAGAGAAAATATTTTTTCTCTCCTGTCACGCTCAAGGCACACAGATGCTGCTTATCCTTGTTTTCCGAGCTTGTACCTTGGAACACCAGAATTCTCCACACCATTCCCTTCTCCTCGTAACTCTAAATGGTGCACACGTGTGCTGGGGCAGAATACCTACCTAGATACTGTGAACCTCCAAAGGAGCAGCAGTCAGAAATCAGCTTCACAACCGCCCATACACACCGCACCAATCTTTACCCTGATCATTAAGCACAGTTCCCTCAGGCTTCCTTGTGTGAGACAGGAAACAGAAGCTGGAGTCTTGCACATGGTAGGCAAACACTACCACCAACTTATAATCCCAGCTCTCATATTCGTTTTTATGATCTATGGGCTCCAACTGCCCTGGCCCAGAGGTTTTACTATATATAAATCTTTCCTGGAAGCTGTCACACTGTGCTACAGTATCTTACTACTTATACACCTCCATCACCAGATTGTGAACTACAAAAAGAAAAGGACATTTGAAAYCTTCTGTGACCAGCACCTAACACTGTGACTGAAATGTAAAAAAGAAACTTTTTAAAAGTTCAGGAAAATGAAACACAAAGGGAAGTGCACCTTGTTGMGCACGCCTGTAA
Source organism: Apodemus speciosus (assembly GCA_002335545.1). NCBI lineage: Eukaryota > Metazoa > Chordata > Mammalia > Rodentia > Muridae > Apodemus > Apodemus speciosus. The sequence continues at coordinate 60,777 of BDUI01004821.1, forward strand.
TCCCAGCACAYGGGAGGCAGAGGCAGGATAGTGAGCTGGAGGCCAGCCTTGAATACAGAGTGAGTTCAAACCCAGCTATAGCTACAGATTAAGGCCATGTCTTAAACAAATACCTTCTTAATAACACATACCAAATATGACAGTGTAACATATGCTATGCTGTCGTTTCAGTGTAAGGTCGGAAGTGTTGGAATACTCTTATAAATCAATGCATTATAATTTTGTAAACGGGCCAGGCATGKTGGTGCACTGCTTTTGCTTCCAGCACTTGGGAGCAGAGGTAGGAAGATCTCCGAGTTCCAGATCGGCATGATCTATATAGCAACTTTCAGAATAGCCATGACTATACAGAGAAACCCTGTCTCAAACAAACAAACTAACAAACATTAAATGTTCTCAGAATTTATAAAAGTTTATGAGCTTTCAACTGTAGAATAAAATCAAACCTGAAACCTTTCTTTAAAAAGAATGCTTCAGGATGATAAATTTAACTGTTTAGAGAATATTCTTTTTTAGAAACTAAGGACAAATACTTAACCCAGAGATTTAGCTGAAGAATGGCAGGAAGAAGACTTTTTCATTATCTAATGTTATTCATTTACTCACTTTCTTTGTTCATCGTGGCTTATTTTCTCTTACCTGCCACCAGATGGATTGTGCCCATTATCCCAAATATTGGTCTTGTAACAGCAGAAGGGGGAACATCTTTTTTGACTTAAAAAGAAGAATAGAAAAGCTCACCAACAAAATAAAAATCTAGTTTAAGCAACTTCAAGTAAATCAATTTAAACAATTCTAAAAACAAAAACTAGCATTTTTCATTAATATCAGACCTCCATTTTTTTTCAGAACATAAGATAAAGAAGTCCTTGTGATATTAAAAGAAGATGGTATCAAAAACAACATGCTTGAGTTTCCTCATCAGGCAAGCTGTTGGGAATCTCTAATGTTGCCAGAGCCTGAGCACTCTCAATCCCTTTAAGAGTAAGTAGAAATAAGGACTTGAGACAAGAGTCTCATCTTCATATAGAAGCAGAGCTGCCCCAATGTCTGAGAGTCAAGTGAAGAAAGGAAGAAAGAGCTTCCTCCTCCTGTGTCTAGCAACAGTGTGCACAGGCAGGCACAAAGGCAACAGACTACTTGATTTTTTTTTTCAATAAAATTTACCTTAGAGAATGCATTTCGGAACTGTTAACAGCCAGGCAGTGGTGGCGCACGCCTTTAATCCCAGCACTTGGGAGGCAGAGGCAGAGGCAGGAGGATTTCTGAGTTCGAGGCYAGCCTGGYCTACAGAGTGAGTTCCAGGACAGCCAGGGCTACACAGAGAAACCCTGTCTCGAAAAAACAAAAAACAAACAAACAAACAAAAAAAAAAAAAACCACCTTTCAGCCAATAAGTTTCACAGAACATATTTTGTAGAAATTTTGTTTAGAAAATAATGATCAAAGGCAGGTGGGGGAATTCCATCTCAAACAAGTTTTAGTTGACTCAAATTCAAATACCACTATTAATTTCTCACACACTCATGTGAGAACAGAACTCTGAGAGACAGTGAAAGAAAGTAGTCACTCTCTAACACAAAGTTCTCCAAGCTATGTTGCTGAAAAACTTTATTTTATTAAGCTTTGTTTTTCCAATTTTTTTCAACTTATTATCAATCCGAATCTCACTACTGTAAACACAAGTCCTGATCCTTTTTTTTTTTTTCAAAGATTTATTTTATGTATATGAGAACACTGTAGCTGTACAGATGGTTGTAAGCCATCATGTAGTTGCTGGGAATTGAACTCGGGACCTCTGTTCGCTCCGGTCCAAAGATTTATTTATTGTTATATGTGAGTACACTGCAGCTGTCTTCAGACACACCAGAAGAGGGCATCAGATCTCATTACGGATGGTTGTGAGCCACCATGTGGCTGCTGGGAATTGAACTCGGAAGAGCAGCCAGTGCTCTTAACCGCTGAGCCATCTCTCCAGACCAGTCCTGGTCCTTAAGTTCAGCGATAGCAGTAATTCTCTTATTTTAAATAACTAATTCTAAATAAAGTACTAAAAACAGTCAAGAGTTATTTATGTTTGTGCTCAATAATTCAACTGATTTAACAGTAATATTCTATAATTACCCGGTATGAAAACTATGAACGAGTTATACATCAAGTTCATGAATAGCCTAGGTTACATAGAAGATTGTACCCACAGACRAAGAAAAAAAAGAAAAGAAAAGTGCCTGAGCAATGAAGAGCTCAAGAGAAGACTTTGTTCTGAAGACGCTGAGGTCATCGGCAAACTCAAATGTACTACTGGTAAGGTGGTAAGAGTTACTGACCACAGCAAAGCAACAAAAAAACTGTAGCAATTCTCAGGATATATGTTAGTTTTTCATGGAAGAAAAACCATCTATTTTCTCTGGCCACAGTCTACATGGCTATTGGCAAAGAGAAACTGGCTGAGAAACAGCCAGTGAATTAGCCCCTCACCATCACCGACTCTGCATCAAAGTTATTTCCCTCCATCAAGGACTGTTGGTACTACTATAACATCAAATCTGTCTTGACCATAACACTTCAGTCTACTAAAATGGAGCTGTAATCTCTACCGACAAGTAAAGTCATTGCTAGTCCAAAAATAACTGAGAGTACATTTTACTAAAACACTGACAAAGCAGTAGCTCATATCGCTAGTGAGTAAAGGAGTAATAGTGCTGAGTGGTACAATATATCTCTGGAAGTATATTAATAAGAGGAAAAATTAATCAGCTACCTACAAGAGAAACTATTAGGCAAGAAACAGACAGAACATGTTGATTATCAACCTAAAACAGAGCTCTAATGGCATTTGTCAAAGAAAAACTAAGGTGTTTATAGCAATAACCAGATACCCATACATATGGTAAGTTTATTTATATTTTTCTTACACCTTATTAATCTGCTGAAAATATTTTTATATTTTACTTTACCTATTGAAACATTATGACTAAATACATACTCTGGCTATTCAAATCTTTTGAGATAGGGTCTCTGTTGGAGTCATGTTTTTGTACACCGTGTAGAGATTATCCCTATATTATTCAAATGCTGATTTCTGAATTGGCAGAGCTCAGATTACAGGCCAGATTTGGTATTGTTAAGCATCTCCTGCCTTAGCAACTTCCAACTTCCATGCCCAGAGACGTGAAAGGGTCTCAAACGGCGAGGTGGAACCTGGGAGTCACCGTCAGGACACGGAAGGAGGAGATGCCAGGCCAGGACCAAGATGAGAGGTGATGGGCCATGGGCCTGGTAAGTAGCCAGGCCAGCACTGCTGGGGTAAAATGGCTCAGTTAGAGCACTAGAAGCCAAGTAATAAAGGTCTCCATGTCATTATTCAGAAYAGTCTCAATAGGTAACCCTGGCTGGCCTAGAACTTATTATGTAGACCAGGAGGACCTTGAATACACGGAGATCAGCCTGCCTTGCCTCACAAGTGCTAGGAYTAAAAGAGTGAACCTTCGGTCAGGTAGTAGTGGTGCACACCTTTAATCCTGGCCCTCAGGARGCAGAGGAGGATCTTTGTGAGTTCAAGGCCAGCCTAGTGTATAGAGCAAGTTCCAAAACAGGTGGCTCAGTGGTTAAGAACACTGACTACTCTTCCAGAAGTCTGAGTTCAATTCCCAGCAACCACATGACTCACAACCATCTGTAATGGGATCTGATGCCCTCTTCTGGTGTGTCTGAAGACAGCTACAGTGTATTCTATTAAATAAAATAAATAAATCTTAAAAAAAAAAAAGAAACATATAACTGGCTGGAAGTGAACTGGAAATGTTAAATCAATAAAATGTAACATTCTAATGCGAGTATCCTGGCACTAAACCAATGAAATATGAACTTCTAATATGGTATTACTTGGTGTTTAATAAATGAAATAAGAGATTCTAATATGCTATTATCTGGCACACTGTCATCAAAACTAACTTTAATATCTTCAGAACTCAGATTGTCCCACAAACATAACTGAGCAAAAATATTTTTTTCACACCCAAGAGAAGCAAACAATAAAATTAGATTAAAAAAATAAACATTGCTTGTAATACTTACAAGTTTTAGTTATCAAATTTCTCAAAACAAAACCAAAAGCAGCTGTGAAAGCTCCTGACACAGCAAAAACATCTCCACACTCACTCAAATGTCTGCTCTAGAACTGAGTTTATATATTGAAATCAAACCTATCATAATACAGATAAAAAGGAATAATTCTGGCCTCRACATGGTAACAGGCACCCACAATCTCAGCACGTGGGAGGGAGGCAGATGCAGGAGGACCCAGAGTTCTGGGCCAGCCTAAGCCACATAATGAATTCTAGGGCAGCCTGGACTATACAGCAAAACCCTTTCTCAAACCCACCTCCCCCTAGAATTAACTGAGGCAGCAAGAACTAGATTTCCAATAAGACTCAAAGAGCCTCTACTGATGCACTACTGACAGTCGTGATCGCCACGGCCTCAGCACTACACCCCTCTGGGGTGCTCGGACACCAGCTCGACGTACCTGCAAGGGTGACCTCTGTGGACACTCGGTCGATGATGAGCACATCATCTGCTCCGTCATCACAAGCTTCCACATAGAACTTTTCAGGTGTGACGTGCCTAAACAAAATGGCAGACATGAATAAGTCAAATACAATCAAGACAAAGAACTATTACGACAGGTTTAKTGCAGCAGAATTTCCTACTTCTAAATAGGTGGCACTCCTAAGTTCCTTAGCCTTATGAATTTACATGGTAAATAAGATGTTAATAAGCTCATTACATGGTAAATAAGATGTTAATAAGCTCATTACATGGTAAATAAGATGTTAATAAGCTCATTACATGGCAGATAAGATGTTAGGTAAAGGATCAGGGATATAGTTCAGCAGACGAGCACTTGCCTTGTCTGCACAAGGCCCTGCCAAACAGTTCAGCACAGGTAAGGACTAATTCAGGAAATATGAAGAATTAACAAGCAGGAGGTAAAAAGGTGGGCAGACAGTGCAGATGAAACAGACCTTAACTGGAGAAGTGAGGCTGCCGCCATGCAGGCAGAGTTCAAGAGTCCTAAGACAGACAGACAGACAGACAGACAGACAGACACACACACACACACACACACACACACACACACACACACACACACACACACACGCCCAAAAGCTCCCACAAATTTTTACTGCTGATTTACCAGACCTCAAAGCTGTGTGTGTGACAGAAATCTCAGGCCTACCCTTCTCTTCCTACTTAGCTTTTCTACTCCCATGATTCTGCCTCATTTTTTCTGAAAAGTCTTACACAAATCCACATTGCCATCACTGACATCATTTCCTACTTTCCTAGAATGTTATCTGGTATTTCAAAAATGTGTCCTTTAGCAGAGTTTTTATACTTACTGCTTTTGACTGAGTTTTCTGAGAAATAGCCAATCATTGACTACTCAAATATAGCTAACATTCATTTATCATTTAATAGTAACTAAATTGTTAAATATTAGGATAGATGAATAGAATATATTTCTTCATTTTAAGGAGCATGTTAGCAGAATGAAAATTAAWATCAAGCAAAATATTATACAACAAAGGCAAATCTGTTTCAAATTACAATATTCAGGAGTTCATTTCCTTTTATTACCAGATATATTCCATTAAACAGACATACAGCCATTTTTTCATCCCTTGATGACAGGTATTTGAGCTGGTTTTAGTAATGAAGACGCCATGAACAACTGTTGAGGTTTGGTCTACTGCTATGCATTATAATGCTAAATTTTTTATCCCAAGGTCTAGTTGCCTCAAGAATGAGCGAATTCTCACACATGCCAGCTTTTGTTGTACAAACCTTGCTCCTTAATTTAAAACTATTGGTTGAATAAAGATGTCTACAGCCTGGAGCTGGGCAGAATAGTTCAGTCCCCAGGTCTGAGGTCTGAGGCAGAGACCACAGAGAGACGGAGGAAGAGGAGGAGGTGCCATAGGGTAGGTAGGTGGATCCTGAGCTCATGGCCATGAGGGCTGGCCTGTTGGAGTAGGAGCGGCCCAGGTAGAACATGGCAAGTGATATCTYGGGATTATTGACAGGGAAGTAGACAAAATAACTTAGTTGATATCTGCCCAGCACTAGTGGCTTTAAGGCTTATTATAAGTATAAAGATTTTATGTCTTTTATTTGGGAACTAAATGATCTAAGGTGGGGAAGAAACACTCAGATAATATTTACCACAACAAACAATCTTGCACAAAGATTCCGTGAGTGTACTCCTGCCTACTGAGGAACTACCCAGAGGACTACGGYCATGTCCCACCAGGACAGTACATGTGTGTTTAACTTGTGCTGAGGAGGGGAAAAATGGGAGATTGTGTACACAAGAAAATTTTGTGGGGTGGAGGATGTGTTCTGTATCTTAATACCAGTAGTGATGACAGTATAAAAATCTCCATATTTTTCGAACTGTATATTTTAAATATGTGCCATTGGCCATGTGAACTAAATGTCAATATTCAATAAATATAATAGAAATATAATAAAAAGAAAATGTAAGTCCTGAAGCAAAACAAAGGACATCCTGACTATTTCGTCATAGGAAATTATCTGAGTTTTGGTTTCTATTGCTCTGATGAAATAACCAGGACCAAAACCAACTTGAAGAAAGAATTTATTTCAGTTTACATCTTGTAGTCCATTGTCYAGGGAAGTCAAGGCAGGAAGTCAAACAGGGCAGGAACCTAGAGGTAGAAGCTGATACAGAGGCCATGCAGGAGTCCTCCTTCCTAGCTTGCCCAGCCTGTTTCTTACAGCACTCAGGACCACCAACCCAAAGGTGGCACCACATACAAGGGGACAGGCCTCCACATCAATTACTAATTAAGAAAATGCACTACAGACTTGATGACAGGCCAAACTCAGGGAAGCATTTTCTTAATTGAAAGCTCCTCTCCCCAAGTCACTCTAGCTTGTGCTGAATTGACATACAACAAGCCAACACAAATAGTTACTTTAACTAGGTCAAGTCATTTCAGACAGTGGTGTTCCAGAGCGAGGGAAGGTGGCAGATGCCTGTGATTCTAACACATGGAGGCTGTGGCAAGAATACCACTGCATTCAAGCCCAGCCTGAGCCCCACAGGAAGACCCTGCTCGCCTCCCTCAACTTGAGGCCCCATTTGCACAAAGTATTTTATGTGTATATATAAGCTATATTCCAGTGTAACATTTACTGAGTAATGCTCATTTAAAAATTATGTGTTAAGCATTATGCCAGCATGGGGACTCAAAGACAAGTAATAAAACATATAACACCAAAGAAATTTTGAGTAGACCTGAAAAATAGACGTCTCTATAAAGTTYTTTTGAAAAACATGTTCTCTCTAAACAATGACAGCATTTTGAAAACCCTCATAATTTAGAGTCCGTTCATGCCGGAAGTCTTTCAAGCTTTTAAACACGTGTGCTATGGAACAAACGTCTCACTGCATTCTCTGAGGCATAAGCCAACTTAGAACTTAAAGAAAAAGGTCATGTGCAATGCGTTCATGTGTGGTCAGTGCTATCACTGAACATCTGTCTCTCATCTGAGAGTCCTATGACACACCACCAACCTTTTTCTATAGGAAAGTAGGCTGAGCAGGACGGGGAGCAATGCAGGAAGCGGCACTCTTCGTGGCCTCTGCATCAGCTCCTCCCGCTTCCATCCCTGCCGGAGCTCCTGTCCTGACTTCCTCCAATGATGGAGTACGATCTGGAAGTATAAGCCAAATAAAACCTTTCCTCGCCAACTTGGTTTTTGGTCCTAATGATTTAACACAGCCAGGAGGCAGCAGCACTCCAGCCTCTGTCTGCACCACCTCTTGCCTCCAGGTTCCTATACTACTAGAGTTACTGCCCTCGCCGCTTTTAAAGATGAACTGCTTTATGGAACTGTGAATGAAATAAATCCCTTCCTCCCCAAATTGCTTTTGGTTATAGTGTTTCGTCACAGCAATAACCTAAGATAGCACAATCACACTTCAGCAATGTCRGAGACCATTACTTTAGAAGTAGTTATCCCGAAAAGGCTTGGAGATGAGCAACRACAAAATACAGATGTTCTTGCCTTTGCTAGTGACTGRCTTCCCAGTGCTGGCTCAGTTACGAATATCTACTTAGAGCAGGGCTTATCTGAAAAGACYCTCGATCGCAGAGCTCACTTTCTAGTGGGAAACGAACACTACACAGGGAAGTAATTCAATCATTTTAGACAGGGGAAAACACTGTCAAGAAAATAMTGGTAGGCTGGTGAAATTGGTAATACAGGATACCAATCCTGTTTACGGATTAAATGAGACAACGTGTGAAAGCTGCTAGGCACAAGGAAAAGGCTTCCGTGTTCTTAATGAAGSCTGGGGTGACGGCGCTCACATCTACCTCACAGAGCAGTGAGAGTMACACAAACACTTTTGTGGGTGATAGAAGCTAACACAGGAATGGCAACTTCTGCTCTGAGATAATCTGCTGTTCAGAGCAAGCAGATCTTGAATTTGTGATCCTCGGGCAGTTAGGAGCCCTTGTCCTTACTGTACACCTTTAAAACTCTATGTGCAGCTACGCCTGTGCCACGGCCTGCGTGTACAGGTAAGAGGCTAACTCAAGCRGCAGTCCTTGTTCACACCTTGTCGAAGGCAGGGTCTCCTCCACATGCCAGTTGACTGGTCTAGAGGGTCTCCTGTCTCCGCCTCCCATTCTATTGAAGAAGCTTTGGGATTACACACATACRCTGCTCTACTMGGCTTTTCATGGGTTACTGGGATCTGAACCCAGGTCCTCACTCTTGTACAACAAACACTTTATCCACTGAGCCAATTTAAGCCCCAAAGTAACATCTTTTAACACAAGAGGAAAACCTGCACATTTGCATTATAGAACTCCCAACATAAGATCAAAAAAGTTATTCAATTAATGTTCTAAAGAAATACTAAATAGAAGACACTGGGGTTTTTTTTTTACACATAGAAAATACCTAAACAATTAAATTTTGATAGAGTAACACTAGAATCAAGTTATATCCAACTCGAATATACCGTCTGAATATGTAACTAAGACATAAGAAGAGTAACAGGCTGCAGAGCTAAGCTGTAATTTATATAACCCCAACAGTATTTAAATGATTGTATAAGTACTCCAATAATGATATTTCTAAAGGAAAAAAATACCTACACCTAACATTTTAACCCTAGAGTTAAAAAAAAAAGTCTTATTCTCATTTAACAGTAAGCTCAATATTGAAAGGCCCCAAATACTGTTTTCCAACTTATCTGGATAGAACTTTTACAATACAAAGCTACATATTTAAAAAAAAAATTCTTAAAATCAGAATATAACAAAGGTACAATTCAAAGTAAGAAACCAGATTGATTTCTTAGGAGTAAAACCATCTAAAATATCAAGGTTACATAAAACAATGTTCTGATTTATTAAARWCAGATGTTCTTTGGTTCTCAACCTTACTAATGCTGCAATCCTTTAATACAGGTCTTCGTGTTGTGGTGACCCCAATCGTAAAATTATTTTGTTGCTACTTCATAATTAATTTTGCTACTATTATGAACTGTAGTGTAAATATCTGATATACAACACTCCAGGGGGCTCGTGCCGCACTGGCTGAGAATCACTGTTCTAGACAATTAAGAAATTGTTTGGCTAGTGAGATGGCCCAGCTGTTAAAGCCCCTGTCACCAAGCCTGATGATCCAAGTTTGACCTCYGGGACACACATGGTGAAAAGGAGAGAACCGCCGTCTGGCTGTTGTCCTCTGGCCTCGATAACGCTCATCATGACATGCATATGCACTCAATCAATCAATAAGTGTTAAAAAATTAACTGCTTAAAAATCCCAAAATTGGGGCTGGAGAGATGATGGCTCAGCAGTTAAGAGCACTGGCTGCTCTTCCAAAGGACACAGGTTCGATTCCCAGCATCCACAGGGCAGCTTACAGCTGTAACTCCAGTTCCAGGGAATCTGATACTTTCACACAGACGTGTTTAGGTAAAATACCAATGTACATAAAATATAAATAAGTAAGTATTTTTTTAAATTCTGATATTTATAAAACTATGAATATAGGAAAAACTAAAGGGGCCTCTAGTTCTAACGATGCAGCACAGATTCAGTTTTTAAAAGACAGCAGATGTAGATTGTATTCTGCTATGGGGGGG
>BDUI01004822.1:12011-23357 GCA_002335545.1 Apodemus speciosus
TGAGTAGAGTGTATAATTACCCACTATCCACTGCTTCCATTTCTCAAAAGAATCCCATTAATTATGTTCAATTTGAATAGTGAGGAACAAAACCTCCATATGCACCGTGATTTTGACAGTGCCTTAGCTGGGACAGAGTGCCAGGAGCTCAGGTTCAGCTATGCCTCCTGCAGAAAGCTCATCTTACCTCTCTTGATATTCATTTCCAGAACTCAGATTTCAGCTCCTGCAACCATAGAGCTTAAAATGTTCCACACTCAACAAACATCTATAAACAAAGTGCCCAGTGTTCCTCAAGCAATYGCTTTCGGYCCAGGAGTTGGGGCATGAGGCTATGCTGGTCCCAGAGACTCTGCAGAGGGCCTTTATTGTCATATGGAGGTTTCCTGTGTCTTGTAGACTTTGAACAAAGAAGCAGACATCCCCTGAGGGTGCCATCTTGTCACCTAAAGAAGCAAAATGAAAACAGAAACCCTGGAGAAGGATGGGTGGAGAGAATCTATACATATCCTACCTAACTTCCAGTTATGTGAGTTCATGCAGATTCTTCTACACCCTTTGTGTCCCTCTTCCTTCCTTCCTTCCTTCCTTCCTTCTTTCTTTCTTTCTTTCTTTCTTCCTAATTAATTTTTTTCTTTGACTTACTTTTTTAGATCTCTGTGTGTACTATGTGTGTATGTATATATGTGCACATTCATGTGTGTCTACATGCACACACATGTCCTGGCAGGCATGTRTGAGTCAGAGGACAACCTTGAGTACTGAGTCTCGCCTTCCACCCTGTTTGGGACAGGGGTCCCTGATGCCTTTGTCTGCCGCGCTGGCTGGTTCATGAGCTTCCGCAGATCCTCTTGTSTCTGCCTCCCATCTCCCTGCGGTGCACTGGGYTTATAGATGTGTGTCACAGGTTTTACATGGGTGGTAGGGATTTAAACTCAGGCCTTCATGCTTTTGTGGCAAATCTTTTACACATAGACAGAGTCACCTCCTCAGTTCTAGTGTAATAGGAATAGAGAAGATATTTTTTTTTTTGTTGTAGTAAGCTTCAAAATATTTAGAATGTCTAGAATTAAAATTATTCTTGGTGAAACACAGTGATGAACACTGAGGTTCTGCAAATGGTTTATAACTGGGTCCAAATTTTTATCCAGTGACAGAGTTACCTTCTCACTGGATTGACACGAGGGGTCAGATATTACCTTTCTGATTGCGGACAGTTGTATGTCAGCGATTCTCTTACTGTGGTAAATACATGTCAGTGATGAATTTCTTATCTCAGTGCAGGGTGTACATAAATCAGGATGTGGAGTTTTACGTTGCAACAATCAACAAGCCAAACAAAGTTTATCTTTTGCTGCACAGCTGGCTAGACAGGGTCTGCTCTCAGGGAACTAAACTGACAGATTTCCACAATCCCAGGGGTTCCTGGTCATTCTGTTAGAGGGGAAGGAAGATCTCTAACGTGTTACAGGTAACCAGCACCTCCACACAAGGGTCGGCTTTATGGACATGTCCAGATACATGGAGTCCCGCTCTCAGAAGCATTTTATGTTTGGATTAATGTTATCTTGAATCTTAAAATAATTTTCTGAACAAGGTGCTCCACTCCACATTTTTATTTTTCAGTTGACGCTAGGAGCTATGTAGCTAACTTTGGTGATGTGTCATTTATATACTGTGGTGCTTTGAATGAAATGTCCCCCATAGTCCCTAGCTTTCTGATACTTAGTCCCTAGTAGGTGGCTTTGTTAGAGGAGGCATACGGTGTGTGGTCTTGTTGGAGGTCGGATGTCCTTAAAAGCTGGTGTTGAGAGTTAAAAGACTCAGCATTCTCAGTTTGATCTCTCTGATTTGCTCTTATGGCTCAAGATGTGAGATCTCAGCTTGCTACGCCAGTCACCATGCCAGCAACCAGCTTCTTTGCTGTGAGGGACCCTTAGTTTTCTGGAACCATGAGCCCAGATAAACCTGTCCTTCTCTAAGTTGCCTTGGCAATTTGTCACAGCAACAGAAAACAAATTAATAGTATACTTACACCTCATTGGCCAGAACTGCACGGTCATATTTTAATGGCAAGGGAGCAGAGAGGTGCGTTCTAGTTTATACCCACAAAAGGAAAATAGCAGAAATACAAAGAAAGCAACATAGATGTTGACAGCAGAGTGTCTGTCATAAGACTTGTTTTGTGGGTTAGAAGGCAAGCTGCTGTTTGGTATGCAGAACTCTAGGCTGGGGGAAGGGCTTGCTTTTAAAAAAGTTCACCAAGATATTTTGGAGCAAAGCTACAAAGATTCCAACTTCTATTCTTGGAGAGCCAAGGTTGGAGTAGACCAAGGCCAAAGACTCTAGGATCAGTGGCATCAAGACCACGTGAGGGGACTTGCTCTGGGCTAATATGAGCTCCGGGGGTGGGGGGAAATGGTGATGGGGCACAGGCTGGAGAGCCGAGAGAACAGCAGCCTGGGATCTCAAACATGGGGCCATGCCTGCAGCTGGCGGGGCAGCCATCTGTGAGACAGGACGCATAGGCCCTGTCTCATTTGGTAAAATGAGAAGCAATGTCAGAGTTTCAGTTCTCACCCTTGCTGGCATCTGGAGAAGGAATTTTCCCTCTTCAAGCAGCTTTAGCTTCTACAGTTCGTCATGTGTAGAGAAGACACTGACTGAGAGAGGGCAGGGAAACTCCTGCTAGCACAGTGGTTCTCAGCCTTCCTAATACTGCAGCCTTTTAATACGGTTCCTCATGTTGTGGTCAACCCCAACCATAAAATTATTTTGTTGCTACCTCACAACTAGAATTTTTGCTGTTGCAAATTGTAATATAAATATCTGGTATGCAGGATATGTAATATAAATATCTGGTATGATATGTGACCCTGTGAAAGGGTTGTTCGACTCCCTGAAGTGTTCGTGACTCACACATTGCGAGCCACTGTGTTAGTAGGGCATGAGTGATTGATTATTAATCAGGAAATCTGAGGAGAGATGCTTTCGATCATATCTGTAGTCAAAGAAGCCGCTCACATAGCGCCTCTGTAGCTTACCCAGATAACGTGTGGATAGAGTTATTCAAAAGAGCCCTTGCAACTTGAAAGGGACACAGCCCCTGCTGTTCTGGGCAATGAGAACAGGTGAGCACAGATAGGTTGCTAAGCCAAGACAATGGCTTTGATCTGGGGATACTGAAGAACAGTTGCTGGGTAAGGGGTAAGTTCCTGGGGCTGGTACTCAGCCAGAGAGGAGTGGCCTGGGGATGGGTTCCTTGCCTAGAAAAGCTGTGTCCCAGAAGACCAGCCTTGAACTGTGACGTGAAGGGCTGCAGACAGTTCTCAAGAAGAGACAGGCAGGGATTTGAGTGGCGATGGCTGTGATGAGAGCCAGCCTGGCTTGGGACACCTATTAGCGCTGTAGCCTTTCTTGTGTTCTTACCTCCTCACTCCTCCAGTTCAGGTACGCCTTGCTGAACCTCTCTCACAGCTATTTCTCAAATTACTGCACCTTTGCCCTGTTCTTCTGTCCCCTTAGGTTGCCCCTGACCCCCATTAACTGCTTAGGGATGGCGCCAAGCTTCTACCATCACTTTTTGAAGTGTTAGCATATGTGCATGGATGAGTGAGTGAGTGTCTGTGTTTGTGTGAGTGAGTATATGTGAGTGAGAGTGTGCATGTGTGTGTGCCTGCGAGAGTGTGTGTGTGCACACGTGCGTGCATGTGCGTACATGTGTGTGTGGGGGTGTGTTTGTGAGTGTGTAATGTGTGCAATAGGGTCAACCTTGAGTGTTGTTTCTGAGGTGCTATCCATCCTGTTCATTGAGATAACGTCTTCCAGTGGCTTGGAGCACTTGAGCATTGTGCTTTCAGACCACACAGACCACAAGCTTCTTGGAATCCAGGACCCCTTGAGTCCCCAAGGCTGCACATACTGCCTGGCAAGGTCACTTGGACTGAATGCAGGACAATGGTTTCACGGTCTATCTTCTTTCTTGTGTTCTTTATACGGAGAAAATGGGAAATTGAAAGCCCATGTGCAGATTTCCCTTAATCTACAATTCTGAATGGGACTGGCCCAAAAACCAACTTTCTATGGCTTCATTTGCTGGGAGCAGGCTTTGCCACTGAACCACTGCAGTGGGTGACTGAGGTGTGAGGGGCAGGGTAAGGGCACCCAGGCTGTAACAGTGTTTTCTGGAGAGTGGATCCCAGTGTCTGCACAGGGATTTCCAGTCCAACACCTGTAGCTCTGATGTATTTGTGTGGTTATGGCACAGGAGACAAGTCTCTTGCTGAGATGTTTAGGGAGTTTTCGACTGTTGTGTTGAGTTAGTATAGCTCTTTCAATGTTTTTTTTTTTTTTGGGAAGCTTAAGTGCCTGGATACTTACACTTATGTTTAATGTACTTCAAATTGTCTTCACTTTTTAAAACCAATCCATGACTGCTACTGTATGGTTGTAGAATATTTGAAAGATCAACTACACAGTGTGTTCATTTCACAGATGAGGATACTGAGAGTCAGATTGGGTGATAGCAGCCCCAGGGCTGGCACTCAGGGTATTTTGCTTAGCATTGTGCACTTTCTCTCACATCTAAGTGATGTGTCTGCTTTCCCTTTCCTCCCTCTTTCCTGCTTTACTCTCTAGAATGACTCTCTCCTCAGGTGCAATAGGGCAGACTGGTATAGGTTTAAATACTCAGATTCTACTTTCTTTCTGCGGATGACATGCAGAGCCAGCTTGCGGTTTGGGCCTTATGTCTGGCTTTAGACAATAAGCATTAGTTTGGCCACACTAAGCTGACATTATTTTTAGCTTCCTCACTGGACATTCTGTGGTTTGCCCCTCCTTGTCTCCCTCCGGCCACCTTGAAGTTTTAGAAGTAGCAGGATAACAGGCAGCACAGGCACTTGCCTATGCTCTTGGGGTATAGCATTGTGGTATGTGTAGGCCCTCAAATTCTGGGTGCCATTACTGACATCTTTCTGTAAGTCTTTTCTGGAATCCAAGGTCCTTCTTCAGACCTTGCAGAACCTGCTTCACCCTAGAGTAGTGCTTCTTAGCCTTCTTAATGCTTTTAATACATTTCTTCATATGATTTTTGTTATTACAACGTAACTATAATTTTACTACTGTCATGAATCACAATGTAAATATTCATGTTTTCCAATGCGATGATCTCAGGCGACTCCTTGTGAAAGGGTCATTTGACCCCCAAAGGGGTCTCGACCTACAGGTTGAGAACCTCTGCCCTTGAGACTCTCCTCTAATGATAAGTGGGAGCCAGTGTACAGATGGTCCATCCCCCTTGCCTCTGGAGTGGGCAGCCCTGTGTCATGTTCGCTCTCCTCAGACTTTCCCTGTAGGCGTGGGCTCTCGTGGGCTCTCGTGGGTTCTCGTGGTTGAGGCACCCTTGCATTGACTGACTTCTTGGTCATCTCCCACTTTACTCTTTGCTCCCCTCTTCTCCTTTACCAGAAGAACTTTTCAAAACTAATTTGCCCTACAATTCATGTCAAGATTTATCTTATCTTGGGAAACCCAAGGAGGCAAAGAAGTTCTTCAGTGGGATGAGAAGTCCCCCCAAAAGGCTAGCATCCTTGGAGAAGGTAGTTAAGGAAGCAGGTTGGTGGGAGATAAATCCATGGACCTAGATGGAGAGCCCTTTAGAGCCCAAATGCCCCTTGCAGGTAGGTCTTAGAAGCCCCAGGTTCTATGCAGCTGTTGGCTCAGGCAGTGCCACCTGAAACTCTCATGGGTCCATATCTGCTATGGGTTGAATATGTCTCCTCCAAAATTCAGGTGTTGCCAATGTGTTGGTATTAAGAAGTGGGGTCTTCTTTTTTATTGTTTTTAAGAGGTAAGGTCTTCAAGATGCAATTAACCTATAAGGGCTCCTTCCTCATGAACAGGATCAAGGACATTATAAAAGAGGCTTAACAGAGTCCAGCAGCTGTCTCTTCTGCCTTCCTCCACGAGAGAAACAACATTCCCCTCCTGGAAGGCATGGCCCTAACCAGACAATGCCACTTACTGGAACCCTTCCTTGTGTCCATAAGTGCATGAAATAAGTTCTTATTCTTCATAAATCACCAAGTTTTGGTTATTCTGTTGTAGAAGCAGAAGCTGACTAGGACTCCTTGATAGGTTCCATCTCCAGGAATGTCTCTAGTGTCAAATATGGTGGCTCTATATTTGTCTCATCAAATAGTTTGACTGTCTGGTCTTCTTATGAAACGATAAACTCTTAGGTAAGTGATATCATCATCTCCAATTTACTGTTCCGATTTTATCCAATTTGTCAAATGTGAAGGTTATTTACAGGGAATCCTGCCAACCTTTGGCTATGCCTGAAATTTTGTGTAAATTAGCATAGGACAAATGATGTCAGTGTAGTCTATCCAGAGCAATGATGGGATGGAGGTTTTAGGTGAAATGAAGGTGGGTAATGGCCTGTGGCCTAGACTTGCACTCACTCAACCCCAAGGCTTGCTTTCTCTTTCTCTCATTTGCTCTCTCTCCCCTCCATCCTCTACTCTTTCTTCCTCTCTCCCTCTCTCCCTTCTCTCTTACTTTCAGTGAAAAATAAACTCAAGAAAAATGGTAAGAAATGTTAAAAATAGGAGCCTGCGGAGCTGTCTGCGACTCCTTGGCTTCTCCACCCCTGACTCTCAGCACAAGGCAGGACCCAAGTCCCATTCCACAGGGCCTTGCTCACTTGCTCCTCAGCCTCCATTGGCCTGAGGGCTCTGCCCTGAAATCTAGCCTGGCCAAGAGCAGCTGACAGAGCAGAGAGAGTCAGAGTGACCCATGTATGCCGATAAGGTCTCTGTTTGTTGATTTGGGGATTTGCTTATTCTCTAAATAAACTTTCTTGTTTTAAACTTTTCTCTTTCAACTGAAGCTAAGTGTTTCCCTGTTACCATTCCTCAGGGGAGATTTTGTGTTTCTCTTTGTATAAATTTATATAAACTGTTCCCACACTCATACTCATCAAATACCAAGCTCTTTTGATCCCTAGACTGGCCCCAGAGGAGGGTGCTTTTGCTGTGATAGAAGTTGCACATCCTCTTGGTGTCTGTGGAGTTAACTAGAAGAGTGAGAGGACTCTGCTGCAAGAAAGGAGACCTGCAGGACTGAAGATGGATGGGGCTCTCGGCTCACATCAGAACTGGCCACAGAGTAAGAAGGAGTAAAACACACTGCCTCTGTTTTAAAGATGAGGAAATTGATGTGTGTGTGTGTGTGTGTGTGTGTGTATCTCATCCACAACTACATTGTAACTATGTGAGTCTAGTCTATGTGCTCACCCCCACACTTTCTGCCTCCCTAGCGTACAGTGCAAGCTCATTTTGTCAGCAATCGCCATAAAATAAGAAACTCTAAAATGTAGGAATAAAAATATCTCTTTCCTTAATTGGTGACTTTTGAGTTGATAATTCTGAGTGAGATTTAAGTGGTTGTTGTGATGACTTCTTATAGGTTGGCTCAAGAACCTGAAGTCAGCTGACCATTATGGTTTCACCCAACTATGTGATTGGCTGGCTGCTGGCTGGTGTGATGGGCATAACCAAACCACATGGCCTCTTATACTCTAGTGGACAAGGCCAGGCTTGTCCCAGGGTGGTAGTTGTGGGTTTCCTAAGAGCTGTAAGAAAGAACATTCTAACCCTCGAACACACACACACTTGTAACTGTTGCTACCATCATCTATCTGGCTCTGATAAGGCTCAGCAGACATGGATCAGAATCTCCAGGTATGGGTTGTTGGCTGATGGTCTGCTGTAATCTCTGGGTGAGCTTTCTTAATAACAATATGGGGTAAGTTCAATTATTAAGGCTATAAACTATATCAGTCAGTCGAGTCTATTGGGGACAGTGATAGTTAAATGGTCAATGGGACACTTCTTGTCCTCGCCCCTTCTCTCAATACAGAGCCGGCAGCCTGAGCTGTCCTGTAGTATGGGGACTAGGACTTGAGGGTGGTCTGTAGGGCTGTGGCTTCCAAGCTTCACTGTGTATGGCTTCCTGCATGTCCCATAGCAATGTGAGCAGGTGCAGTGACTTACACCAGCTCTGTGTATGGATCAGGAATGCGCCACATATGGTTGCCTGAGGCAGCAACAGAACATAGTTTAGACACCTTCCATTTTTTAGGATGGACTACATTGAACATCAGCATGGAAGCATTTCATAAACTTTTAAATGCTGAGCAAATATTAGAGGGAATGTTCGTTTTAGGGACTACAGTGGAAGATGGCCATCTTCTCGGTAGGTAGAGATTGTGCCTTCTGCAGGCATTTTCTCAGGACTAAGTCATCCAGGACCACACATTAGGGAGTTGGAAAGATACTGAATGTCCATTCCCAGCTTGGCACTGTGTGGCCTGCAAGGCAAGCGAGAGCCATGGAACTTACCAGGGAGCTTTCTGCCAGGAAAAATGTAGAGACAAGTCTCCTTGTACAGTTCTAGGCAAAGCCGAAGATGCCACACCAGGTGGAAAATGGATAGCTTCCTCTTAGACAGCTGTGCCTCCCACAGACTCTTGTAGTAGTTTAGGGCTGAGAGAATTTATGATCAAGTTGGAAGTCAAACCCATGACGTGTGCCAGCTGTTGTTCACTGTGGTTCATTGGCCTCACAGAGATGCATAAAAGGAGATGTGGCAAACCTAACATCCCGTTCATCAGGTAGGCTAGCGTCTACTCAGGGACACATCTTGTTGGCCTCCTCAAAACATGGCTGCTATAATGGGGAGTCAAGGTACTTGTGGGTCACCTTGACACAGAGAAATCAAAGCCTTTGCTTCCCAGATGCATTCCATGCTACTCAAATATGGAAGGTCCAAAGCCTGCATCGCAGCTCAACCTCCTTGTCATTCCACCATCGTGCCACAGAAACAGGGTAACCTGAAGGCTGAGTTCAAAGTCGTTTCCAAGCCCAGACATGCTGCTAGTCCTTTGCACCATGGATCTATTATTTATTGCCGTTAGTTTTTGCTGTCCTTGAGTCAATGTTAGTGCCCTTGTTAATGTTCACGGGTGAAGGCAGAATCCAGAGGTAGAACACAGGGCTCTTTTCATACTCAACTTGAGCTCTAAAGAAAGCCTTCTACAGAATGGTAGTTGTAGAAGGCAAGGGCTTGTGTTGGCTGGAGCCAGGTACATAAAGAATCTCTAAATTTCCCACAGTGTTTCTTTCCATATATGGCAGGGCCGAGAGCATCCCCTTAAGTCCTAGCTCAGGAACACAGCAGGCTGTGTGTCCTATGGCTATGGGAATGAGGTGGGAAGTGTTTTCTGAACTGGGAAAATAATAGTATGGGTGGAAGAACGGAAATTGAGGAGTTGAGATATGATCCCTAGCTTCCCTGAAGGCCAGAGTGGACTATGAGTGTCTCCCTGGTCTAGGAGGAACAGGTTCTCAGTAGAGTGACCTGTACAACCAGGGGGAAAGATAGGAGCTGAGTCGCTAAGAAGCCCTGCCAACTCCTGTTTTTAGCTTCCCATGGTCTCTGCTATGCTAATAAAGGGCCTAGGAAAGCTCTGTAATCCTCAGAGGAACGAAGAAGGGACTGGGAGGGAGCATTGCAGCCAGGGACTCTGCACGCTTCCACAGGATGTTGGGATTCCCAACAGCAGCTCTGAGAGAGCTGGGTAATAATGGTGGCCTAATGCCAAAGGCAAAGTTAAATATATGATTGARAGTTCCTCTCAGAGTCAGCAGCCTCACAACATCTAAGAGAGTCCCAACTGCAGGACCCAACTGAGCCAGGGCCGTGATTGAAATTGGGCATAAGAACCACATCCCACTGGGAGATATTTCTTATTTGCATTCAGATTGACTTCTTACTTTATTAATTCCCCCTAAGAAGCCTCTGGACTTAGTACCAATTTCCCCTGAAAGCTGACTCAGAAAGGCGCCTAATGGCCTACATATTATTTCCTTCAGCAACAAATTAAGCTAATGAACAGACTCTGGCTATTCATTCCTTGTTGCTGGCTGGGGATGGGAGGACAGTGCTTGGCCATGAGCACCAGCAACAATGGCAAGCTCCTGGTTCTCTGTCAAAAACAGTATTTTCTTTCCTCTATGGGAGAGACTTAGGAAGGGGGAAACAGCTAGTGTGACCAGCCTACACCCAAAGTCCTCAAAGATGTTTCTCAAAGAGGGGTGAATTGCTGGATCCCTCGTAGCTCAGATCTATAACTTTTTCTGTGGAGCAGGGTAGGAGGAAGCAGCAGACCCCCTCCCCCCACCAAGCTTTGCCCCAACTCTGAATCACTCTGTGGGTGCTGTCATGGAGATGGAGCACACACATCAAGGCTCCTTGCCTTTTGTGGGAGCCCTCGGTGCTGAACACGGGAGATCATGGCTGGACTACACATACCATGAAGCACAGAAGCAAAGACTTAGGGGAAAAGATGTCTCCAGGAAGCCCAGCATGGAGCAAAATACTCCCAGTTTGGCTCTTGTTACACACCAAAGGGAAGACTAAGGCTCTGGAAGGTGGCTGGGGAGGGATGCAAGAGGGAGGTTAGGATGGTCGCGGCCTTTACCAACCCTGCTCTTAATCTGGGTTCCTGACTTGGGTGTAAACAATTTATTTGAGAGGTAAAGGAGACTCCAGCAGACGGGGAAGGAAAGACAGCTAACGAAGGGTCCTCTACTCATTCATTTTTCCATGTTGACACGGAGAGGCTAGTGCTAATGGAAACTGTTGGAGACAGGACATTTACCTCAGAGTTTTCTCAGCAGACCATGAAAGGAGTTGGGATATTTATCCACTACTTCTGACCATCACAAACTGCTGCTGGAGACACTGGTCCTCAAGCAATGCAGGTTTGTCCTGTATGTGGGCGGAGTGGTCACCCTGATCAGAAAAGCTGCCAGAGAGTGAGCTGCAGATTTCTCTAAGAAGCAGCCTCCCATGCGGAGAGATGAGTTTGGGCAAGAGATGGAGGACCCTGGTCTGTCGTCAGCACAGGATGTCTCTTCCCATGACTCTCCCACCCTCTCAGTCACTTTGTGTCTGTAACTTGATCACTTAGGTACTGTTCTTCCACACACCCAACACCTAGCCACATTCACCAGCTTCTTGGATCACTCCCAGCTGGATCCAGAAGGTTCCAAGTTCAGACCATAGCAGATTTTCTTTATAAATACACTCTTCCTTAACCAGAATTATAAAGATTATCCTATATCTGTCCTGGACCTCCTCTACCATCCCTGATATACTTGTTTTATTCTAGCATCTTCATTTGAATCCCGACTTACCTCCTAAAATGTATATTTCAGATCTTGTGTGTCTGTGTGTAGGAGGGAGTTTATGACTATGTCTGTGTCTGTGTCTGTG